>BGPR01008723.1:0-23014 GCA_013235015.1 Araneus ventricosus | reverse complement strand
TTATCAGTAATCCTTGCAGATTTCAGAATGGGTTAAACTTTTCCTTGCAGCATGTCAGTTCCATGGCCGCCTGTGCCAAATAGGTTTCAAACGATTCGAGAAAGTATTGACGTTCAGTTTCTAAACTAATGTTAAAAAGTTTCACGGCAATTTAACGTTTCTACTATGACGCAGAAGCTTGTAGGAATTATCAGTAATCCTTGCAGATTTCTGAATGGGTTAACTTTTTCTTTGCAGCATGCCAGTTCCATGGCCGCCTGTACCAAATAGGGGAGTCCATCGATACAGGCAACCCGTGCCAAATATGCTCGTGCCAGCGGGGATGGGAAGGCATAGAAATCGGGTGCATCTCCGTGGAGTGCCCCATGGACTTCGGACCTCCACTCAACGACAGCTGCAGAGAGGTCTATGAGCCCGGAAAGTGCTGTGCTGATCGCATTGCATGCGGTAAGAGTAAATACTAACTCGTAAGTCGATAAATACTGATACTCGTAAAGTCGACAAAATTGTTATTATTAATCCACTGGGAAGGAACCTATCTGATACAGTTAAATAACACCATCCCGGTGTGAATAGAATAAAGGAGGGGGGAGGGATGTATGCATAAATTAACATAAAGTATCCTGGAATGGTCCACATTGAATATTATAATACTTAATGTACGCGATGAAAGGTTGCTTTTATCAATGATGATATCGCGCCTTCTTTCTCCCAGAATCTTCATAATGTTCGTATATCAAATTTTGGACCCGATAGGTCAATGAGAATTTTCACTATACGCCGAAACCCAACATAGAACGCATCATAAAAGTAGTCAAGAGAAGAATTCTCCCGCAGGTTTACCTAACCCTTAATACCAAATTTCGTCCGGTTGAAGTCGTTCCGGATGCTTGTGATATTCGTAAGGAATAAAAAAAAAACATATATTTGTAGAATTATTAAAATATTTAAAGAAAGAAATTAAGTAGATTAAAAAATCGTTTAGTCATAAAAGAAATTAATTTAAAAATATCGATTGGCTGAAAAAGAAATTAATTAAAAATATCGTTTGGCATGATTCTTTTCTAAAGATTATAAAAATAGTATGACAACGATATATTTGTCTTTTGCTAACGTTGCCTAGCAACGGAAAAGAATAATGAGATTGAACTTGGAATTCGATGTCAGAAGTCAGTGATGTAACGTTTGTGATGTAAGTGTATGTGTTTGTTTTACATGTTTGTGCTGTGTTAGACGTCCAATAAATATATTATTTTTGCTAAAGAAGGCTCCACGATAGTTTATACTATGCTGAAATACATCACATTATCAATAATATATTAAACTTTCAACTAATGAAATCTTTACTTACATAATGATTAAAATCGAATAAAGGTAAATATTTTTAATAGAAGCATTAAAAAAAATCATTTTTAGAAAGTAATAAAGAAAATATGTGAAAGGAAATAAAAAGTTGTAAACAATCGATCATCTACCGTCTATCCCTAATTGCCTTTCAAAAACTCTTAGTAATAACTTATAAATAAGCAGAAGAGCTTCTGTAATTATGCAGATTTAAGTATCCACTTATCACTCGAATCTCCCTAATCCCATTAACTAGGAATAATTCATGAGTTAGGATTTCAAATTTGACATTTAGAAAAATGGCTGAACTCGTAAGACTTCGCGAACCATTTCCAGAGGATTACAGCAGAGTTTACTATTTCAGGATCCTTCATGAAGAACTCTTACAGCTTTCCTTTCTCCATGAGCTTATTATTTTTTAAAATCACTTTATATTTTTGTATAATGTACATTTTGCAATTTCTGTCTAAAACGTTTTTATCATTTTTTACCGAATTTCTTAGAAAAACTGGTATATAACAGCTTCTCTTGAAATTTTGCATTTCAGCTCTTAAACGAATTATCCTTCAATTTTATAAATTAATTCCATTGAATATTGAAAAAAAGATGTCTGGTAGAATAGGGCTTTCTTTAATTAAACAAAATCGATCTGAAATTTTCATTATTTTAAGAACAAAAAATTTAACTGTAGACCTAACTTGGTTCGACAAGATTATTTTCGAGAAAACTAAATCAAGATTTCTTTTTTATTAAATTTTAGTGAGTCTTATAGATGAAAAAGAATAATTCATTTTAATAAGTTGGTAGGTTTGTTGTTGATAAGATTGCAAAGAATTCGGTTGTGGAAACATTATTCATTCTTTATATATAAATGCTGGCACTAGTTTGCATTGTTATCTGTCTAAAAATAATCTTTTTGTTTTTCCTTTTAGACACAGAAGAAGACAATCAAAAACCAGGTAATCAAATTTTATTTTATGCTCTTTTGTTACTCTTCCCTTTTTTTCAACTGCGCAATCGCAATTCCCAGATATTAAACCTTTCTTTCAAAATTCTGAAAAATTTTCGAAAATAAAGTTAACGAGACTCGTATTTTGATTAAGTATAAAAAAAAATTTCTATCGAAGAATCCTTTTCTTTTTCTGATCATACAGATAATTCTTGACTTGAATCAACTCAACTTTTTCATGAATCCATGAAAAAATTGAAAAGAATAATTTTTTCTGAATCTTAAATGAATGTTCTTGAACTCCGTGAATAAATATATTCGCAGAAACATTTTAAAGTGAGTAGATTTTCGGTCAAAAGAAATTCTATTTTCAGTTGACTCTCAACTTATTTTCTTAACAAATTAATTTATTTTGTTCTTCTGACTTAACTTAAAATTATAATGAGGATCGCGTTGCTATCGGTTGGATTAAATTAAACGAATTATAATTAACCGGAATTATAAAAAAATCCTTGTTAACAAACATCCTCAAAAATTTTCTACACATACTTAATAGCGTAGAATTAATTAATAATGATAAGAAGAAAAAATAAAAATTAACGCATAGACAATTCTAACCATGTCTATATTTTTAATAAATGATTTTAAGCGATTTAAAAATGTGAAATAATATTAAAATAATTTTATAAAACGCAAATAAAAAAAACTATTTGCTGAAGCTTATTACAAACTAGTAAATTTTTCTAGAGTAATTTGTGATTACAGTAAAATAAATATTCTGAACTTTCTAATTGAACTCTCTTCAGCCGAGTTTGTTATAGAATTATTCGTGGCGACATCTATGGAGTATGTTCTGCACCGTAAGCTTTGGATTTTAATAAAAAGAAATTGAGATTAGAACACAGTCTGTTAAAAACTTTAGGACACATATATTTCTTAAAATATAGATATGGCTGTAAAGAAAGAGACAAAAAATAGTGTTCGAATGTGCTTCTTAGAATGGGTTTATTTATAGCGATCGGCGACCTCCCAGATCGGCTAGCACAATCCGAGTTTTTAACTCTTTGTCTGGAAGAGTCCTATTTTCTGATTCTAAGTATGCAGCTTACTAAAAAAAATATTAACTGGACATAATTTTTTAAAAAATAATCTCTGAAGAATCCTCCATCCTAAGAAGCATTTTGTTTTTAATGAACAATAACAATTTATTTTCGTAATTCCTTGGAATAATATTCAAATATGTTATACATATACTCAGTCTGTCATCAATGCCATTAGCTTAGTTACTTTAACGCCCTGTTTTGAAGCAACACAAGGGCTATTTTTTGAGATGGACCCCGTAATTTTGAACTCCGATTAGATGACGAGGACGACGCCTGAGCTGGCACCAATCCCCTCTCCAAACTTCCACACCACACCAGTGGGAGGGAGTTTGGCCCCTACGTATGATGTAGCGTGCAACAGGCTCAATACACGATGGATTTGCAGTGGAATCGGGTTTCGAACCTGGAACCCTCCAGCCCCAAAAGCCGAGACCTTACCACTAGACCACCGCCACCTGGTGTCATTACCATCGTGCTTTTAAAGAGGAATCTGCACATATACTGCTATCTAATGGTGGGTAGAAAGAATTCCCGCTGTGGGAGGAACATTGCATAACGGCAGTGGCGAATTCAGGGGGGGTGCTATTCTTGATTTTACCACAATTCTTGATTTTTTTAAAAATCACTACAGCAGTTTACTCTTAATCTCCTTTTTTTTGGCTAGTTATTTGATTTTGATTTTTTAAATTATCGAAAGTATTGTAATGTCCTTCATGATTTTTTTGTCAGGTGACCAAAGCTAAAATGATTTGACTTACATAAGCCTTGAGGACATGGCGATATAAAAGTTTTATGACCTCAGCCCCCCCGCCTGGGGGGGGGGGGGCGGGGGGGGGCGCGGGGGGGGGGAAAAGGAGCAAACGGCACTAGTGCAAAAAAGGCAAGTGGCCGGATCTTCTAGATGAAACCGGACAGACCCAGTTTTTGGCTAACCTCTTCCCCTTCCCAACATTTCAAACATCTGTTTAAATTTCAGAAAATCTGGTTATTAAGTTTAGTTATCTTAATTCTCATAATAGTTGATCGAGATAGAAACTGTAATGCTTCCTTTCTTTCTGCAGTAAAGACATGCGAATACGGCGGTAAAACCTACCACCTGGGTGAGAAGATCTATCCGGATGAAGATCCCTGCCTCATATGCAGATGCACTGAAGACTGGACTGGCATTCACGGAAACAGTTGCAAAATCCATGACTGTGCCTTGGAAAGAAAGAGGAAGAAATTAGCCCAGGGTTGCTTGCCCATCTACCACGAAGCCACCTGCTGTCCAATTGAGTTCTTCTGCGGTGAGTATGTCATTTCTGAAGTACCCCATCCCTTGCACAATTTGTCCCGTCTTGACGAGCGTTCAAAGTACCAATTCCTAATTTTTTTGAAGAAAGCTGCTTAAGGTACCTGACTAGGTTCGGAGAAAACGTTTTAAACCAGCGGGAGTGTTCTCCCCTAAACTTTCTCGTATATTTCCCCCAAAAGGTGCCGTTTCTACTTTCCCTGCGTGGCTAAAAAAATTCGAACCTACTGTTATCCAGAATCCAATGACTATCAGAAGATTTTTCATTATAGTGATTGAAAAATATCTAGGCAAAGAATTCAAAGAGATGCGTACCGATTAAAACGCATCTGTCGCACACTGCTCTTGCCGTCTCAAGGACAAACTGACGTAATCGCTCCTTTCGCGAGCACAGAAGTGCGCATGTGTGTGGAGACAGCGGATTGGTTTCAATGGTAAATTATATAGACCGACAGACAGTCAACCCGTTGACGGATTTGGCCCAAAATTTTATACGGACCTACATTCATGACGGTAAAACTGTGTATAAAATTGTATCCATCTGGCTTTTCAAGTTTTTGAGTTATAGCGTTCGCATGACCTCGAACATACAGACAGACAGACTTCCCGTTGACGGATTTTGTCCAAAATTTGATAGAAACCTACAAATTATGTTTAAAGACCACATACCAAATTTCATCCCCGTAGCTCTAATAGTTTTCGAGTTATCGTGTTCACAGACACACACACAGACACACACACAGACACACACACAGACACACACACAGACAGACATAATTCCAAAATTGTGTTTTTCGGAATCAGGGAGGTCTAAAACGTGGAGATTCGTCAAAATCTCGAGTTCGAATTTTTTGACGATTACAATACTTTCTCTTTGTATACTTCGTATACGAGAAAGTAAAAAGCATGCACAAAAAAAGACTTGCAGAGCTAAATAAAAATATATGCTTAAATAGTTATAATTAAAAATAAAAATGTATACATCATCAGTAGTTTTTGAAAATAGTAATTTTTTTCATGAATTTTAATAAAAAGTTTAAGGTTAAGAAAAACAGCATAATTGAAAAAATATGGGATATATTTAATTTCAATTTCGCATGAGTACTTCTCAAACTATCTAGAACGTAATAGACCGTAAGATAAAATTTATTTTAATAAATAAATATTTTATGAACATTCGAAGTTGGCGTCATTGATTTTTCGCCAAAATTATCCTATGTTTCGAACCGAAAGTGACTGTAAAACGTAACTAAATAAAGCTATCATAAAATATGCGGTCTATTACACCCTCAAAGGGTTTTGACACGTGTGTACAGAATTTCAATAAATTTTAATGAACTGTTTTGGAGATATCACGTTTTTCGTGAACCCATTTTAGTGAAATATTCAATTTTCAGAAAAGGCATTTAAGTAATGTAATAACACATTAGTTCACATAAATATCAAGGAATAAAATATTCAAGGAATAAGAATAAAAACAAAGACTGTTTTAGAATCTTAAAAGTTGTGGCTTTATTTTTAGATCATAATTTTTTTTTTTGAATTTTTCTTCGAAAATCGCTTTTTTAAACTAGTCGGATACCTTAAAAAATATAAATGTTTTGGAATGCCTGTCATATTTAAGTTAAGACATCTGAAATTTTGTCATTAGAATTATGTCATGCGCGATCTGCAATCGAGGCTATTTTTAATTCGTTCTTGACTGTTTTTCTGTCATTGTGCATTTGCATATTCTAACATTAGGAATTTCAGATTGCTCTATACTTCTGCTTAGCTTTACATACCATCCATCAGTGATGGCGAACCTATGACTCACGGGTCAGACACTGATCCACGAAGGCCTTTTAAATGATCCAAGCGTTGATTTTTATAAACTTATTTTTTACACCATAAAAGAGGGAACACACAATCGAAAATATTAAAAAATTAAAGTATAAATATCTGATACCAAATTTATAAAAGAAATTTTTCCAAGTGGCCGTTGGCTAGCTGATTTTCTATCATATCATTGCACCTGTATATGACTCGAGACAGTCAGTTATAAACTTGGCGCGCCTATTCGTTGCTTTGTGGAACGGGGATGTACCAGATCGTAGTGTTAAATTTTTAGACGATTTTAAAAGTGAGGACAAAAATGAGGTTCAACTGTCAAGTTTTTCTGTTAACAAATTTTCGGTGTTTCCAAATTATTGGTACCTTTTTTTACTACACCCTTCCTCCCTCTAAGTGACACCACTGATTGGTGACCCACGGGCTAGTATTAAAAAAATAAGGAACAAAATTTGAGACACTTCTCAAAAGGAAATTTCCATCACTGCCATACATATGTACTGTACGTAAAAAAAATCACATTCATTGAGGCACAGATGGAAACTAAGGTTTTTTTTTTATTAATGTGTCTAAATAGTTCAATTCCCTAAAAATTCCAGTTTTTACTCCTTCTGTTTCGTTTTTTCGAATATAGAGGACGCCATGGTACTAGTGCTTCTTTTAAAAAAATTGTTGATTCCTTTTTTAAAAGAAAGTTAGCGAGGAATTGTAATAGTTTGAGGACATTTTTCTCTCTTTTTTTCTTTCTCTTTTTTCTCTATTCTGGGCATTGGGTAAGTTTATTTTTATGATGGCTACTTTTAAAAGCCAGAGGGCTAATATTTTTAAATCAATCTTATTAGCGTTTTTATGTTTGTGTTTCGTTTTCCTCTTTTTTTTTAAATAATGCTTTTTGATGTACAGATCTCCTTTGTCTTTTGTTGGGAAATTTCGGGCTAAGAGAAGCTATATTTGACGTAATGCAAGCTTCTTGCAGAAAAATTTCCCAAATATTTTGAATCCATTTCGAATAAAGTCCTTAGCCCTTGAAAAAATGGACTAGAAAGGATTCCTTTTTTTTTCGATTCCCTCTGAGTTTATCTTTGTTTTTTGGCTTTATTTGAATGATATTGATATCCATATGTATTTCCCTTACCAGAGGCATAGTGAAACTTTAGGAAATCATGCTCATGAAAAGCTTATGTTATAGATTTTTCCCAAACCAATTGAATCAGTTTACCTGCTACTGTGTCACATGACGAACGGAACTGCGCATGCCCTCTAACATTTAATTGTGCATCGGATTATATGTGTTTTGACGTCAAGTATTTTTTCCTCTTGCAACCCACCCAATGGATTTCAAAACTGTCTCTGCTCGTTTGAGTTGTATTACATGGGCATGAAGTTACTCTTTCTGTTCAGATATTTACTTATCTAAACACAGCAAAAAAAGCTTTTGCTAATGTAACATTATAATTTTATCATCATATTTTTTTGTCATATTTCCATAATCCTCAAAAGAAAAAAGAATATTTCGATTTTTTTTTATTTTAGCATTTACATTTTTTTTTTATTATTTCCTACTGAACTGCATTTCGCAGTAATATTGTTACGAATCTGAAATACTGTTTACCTGCTATGTTAGTCTCTTGGCAGAAAAGAGAGTTTTACAGAGGTTTTTACTGGAAACTAAGATGAACCCCCGCCTTAGCGACCATTTTAGCGACTTTTGTGACAAAATGGAGATTATCGAATATGCGGGAATTATGATCTTATCTCTACTAAGAGTGGAGTTATGGAGAACCATCGAGAAAATTCTATGTGACGTCACATCCTGTCGGAAAAGTTATAAAATACCGAGCTACTCGAACGAGGAGTAAGTCTCTTTGGAGTTTTGAACGCAGTGCAAGCTAGTGAGCTAATATACGCTGAATGTTACCGAAAGTGCGGTTACTGATTTTTATTAGTGATCTGCTGTCTGCTTATGTTGTTAATTTATACAAGTGCTGTTTAGTTTTGTTACCTGTGATTCGTGTTTTGCTGGAATATTCGCGGAATAAAGCGTCATTTTTTTTTACTATCCTGCTTGTTGGACTATATTCAAGTACTTCCACCGGACGATTTTTGTAATAATATTTAAGTATGCCTGATATGTGACAAATTCTTTTGCAGTCACTGAAACTGGTTTATTTTAAATACAAAAAATGCTACATATGCTTGTTTTCTCATTGTGTAGGATTACCTGAGGAAGGATTATTGAATCAAAGTGCTCCTCTGCTCAGCGCTCAAGATCTAGGTAAATATACTTTGCCTTCTTTATGACTAGTAACTGTACTATAATTAACGGCGGAGGCAATCTTTAGGGTTAATCGTAACCACAAGATCAGTTACTAAACATACCTGTGTTCATAGAAACATGAATGCATGTTTCTCCCTTTCTTTGTGTGACTGAAGAAGATCTTCATAATACCATTTGCGTTGCACTGACCATTTTTCAATCATAATATTATAGTACTGAAATTAAAGATAAATTTTTGCGTCTTTCGATGATTTTCATACTATGAAATAAATTATCTTATTTCTTCAATGAAAAATTCAGTTATAAGTTTTTGTTCATTTACTAAATCAGAACGAACATAGTACAGTAACAGTTTTTTTCAGTTGAGCTTTAAACAACTATTTAGCTGACACTTCTTTTGTTTTTGCTACTGATCTTTATCTAGTCATTGAATTAATACCTGTAATAAAAGATTTTCATTCAGTAGCCATGCTTATCACTTTACATCAAATCATACTTTCTTGAGCATTAACAATTGCCTTTCCATTCGTAGAATCCGGAAACTTCTGTGAATTCAAAGGTAACCGTTATAAGGTGGGAGATGTCTTGAACTACGAGCATCCGACCAACTGCGTCACCTGCACGTGCCTCACTCCTCCCGACTTCACCTGCGTACACAGGAAGTGTCCCCGACCACCGAACGACGACTACGAGAACTGCACACCCACCTACATCCCAGGAGAATGTTGTCCAACCTATGACTGCGGACACAGTATCACAGGTAAGGAAATTTGCGCAATGCTTGTAAGAACGTTCGGTAACGCTAAATGTGCCGCACTTTACTTTTAAATTCTGTAATGATCTCCAGAGGTACAGAGTTTCATGCAAAGCTTTCAAGGTCATATAATATATGTAATACTAATACACTGATCTTCAAAAATAATATGGCTTAATAAACTCTCGCATAAAAGATAAATGTGTGTGTTACGAAGTAGACTCTGTCTTGGATATATACCAAGAAGGTCGCACCACATTTGTGGGCCAATTTTAAAATTTAGTGCCCTTACTTGATCCAACTATTCAGTTTCTGAAATGTTATGAGATATTTAAATGGCATTAGAATGCGTGCATCCTCCCTGAACTCCTGGCATATTTTGTATGTTATTGTGAAGATTTAACCCTTTTTGTATTAACAGGACTAATGGCATCCTGCTACGTAACAAAGATGCCTCTGATTCGAGTATTTTATGAACAGAAAATTAATTTTATCGTTGCTTTGTTGTATTTTAAGAGCTAAATAATTGTCACGGAATTTCTTACATGTTGAATAAGGGAGAGATCGCAACGTTTGTATTTTTTTTTCAAGTTTGGTTTAAGTAAAAGCCCGGTTTGACCATTTTTGACAGAATAAGCCATATCCTTGCAAAGAATATATAAGTACATATAATGCTAGAAAATCTTTCAAATAAAGAAGTCAAATATTTATTGATAAAAATCTTAAAAAAAGGGACGAGAGAAAACAGAAGAGAATATGAGACAAGTAAAAAAATCATTTACAAAAGTAACCAGTTTGAACTTTTCGGAGGAATAATTACCACATCGTCCAGAGACTGAATTCTCCATAATTTCAGTGAGGTAATATTTTATAATCACACTAACCAAATATAATCCCAACATTCATCATTTAATGAGAAACCGAATCAGCATTTTAAATGAAGTGTGGAAGATATACCCAATACGATTTTCCTCTCATTCTGTACAATACAATATCACTGTTCGTTATTAAAATGTCAACATAGAAATGTTTATTCATTCATGCATTAATTTCTTCTGCAGCTCGAGCTCCCGTACCTCACTGCTCACCAGTACAGTGTCCCAAAGGATGCTCGGAAGTGACTATCCACAACTCTTGTCCATTCTGTCAGTGCCAGGAAAAACTTTGCGCCCCTCCCAAGTGCGCCCCGGGATGCACCTTGGAGACTAAGGAAGGACAGTGCCCCGAATGCAAGTGTCAGGAGAAGCTTTGCTCACCGCCCAAGTGTGCTCCGGAATGCACTCTCGAAATCCAGGAAGGACAATGTCTTGAATGCAAATGTCCAGAAGGTACACACTGATGTGTTTCTGTAGTGTTGTTCTTTTTTCAGTGTAATTTCATAGCCCTCGAAAATATATTAAACACGACAGGAGGTTTTAAGAACTTAAGTAGATTTTTGTGTACTAAGAGCACTTTTTTGTATTAAAACGGATAACTATAGCAATAAATTCCTAAAGAGTTCCTTTCATGGAATCGAAATTCCATGCTCACGCTTTATTACTTAACAGAAAATGGAATGAACTCCATGAACTCAGCTTTCCCACCTTCACTTTAATGAAACGTTATTGTTGTACATTTCTTCCTATATATAGATTTTACAAATCTTATTCATAATGTAAAATATGGTCAAATGCAATATAATAATTTCCAGCTTATCTATTTAGAGTATTCTTTCGGGGAAAAATCGGAGATAATACAACTATATTTTATACAGAGTGACAACTGATGTTGACAGTAGGGGGGAAGACACGCAGTGTTTTATTACGCTCAGCTAAGTGTTCCTGAATATAATACTAACATACTCAAAGTTAATTGATGTACTTAACAGAATTTAGTTTTAAATATCAAAAATGATACTCTATATTTATAATAAAATCTGTTAAGTTTCATAAATCTCTTTTTACTGCTCTGAGGAAGCATAGTTCGGCGCAGTATGGCCAAATCTGGCTCTTGCGCCATAAAATCAAACACAGCCAACCAGCATAAGGACGCATAGAAATATATTCTATGTTATTCAATAATGCAGTCGATATTAGATTTTTACGTACTGTCAATTTCAACTGTTATAAATGAATTCAATAAGCTTTTTGGTTATAATGTATTTTTCGTACCAGATTTGAAATATAAGTATTCAAGATAATGTTGCATCTTTTAAAAGCAATGACAATCACTTTTTTTCCCCTAAGTTCTTTATTCTTTCACTTGCAGCTCAGATATCTTGTTCACCGGTCAAGTGTCCTGCCCATTGTCATGAAGTGTTCAGTCCTCTGGGATGCCCTATGTGCATGTGCGGATCCCTCTGCACTCCACCTAAATGCGAGCCTGGTTGTCACATACAAAGGGAGGTTGCAGAAGGAGAATGTCCCAGATGCGTGTGCGATTCCAACCAAGAAGGAGCGAGTGAGTATGCCTCGAAGATTTGACAAGGTGTTAACCTAGCATTAATGTGGGAAAGTGTGTTATTTGCTTTCCCAGATGCAGTCGCACTTGACACTCGCTGTCAAATAACCAGATGTGGTTGGAGACGTACTGGGAGTGTGCGAGGGGATTCTGGGATTGTTCCAGATGTTCCGAGAACTTCTGGACACTGAATTCCACAGATTGATTCTGGACAGAGGATATATGTCAAGTGGGCATTCAGCCACGAGATTTTCTATATATTACAATCTCTAAATATATCAAAACCATTCATGCAAACTGTGCATATCCCTGGGTGTGCTATGATTAAATATTTATTCTAGATTCAATAGCAAAACGTACTCAATAATTCTCGCATGATCTGAGTAGGCCACACATCCTCTTACGGAGCCACAAAGGAAATCTGTCCGTTGAAATCAGGGCCATCAAGAGCCCAGCCGGGCTCTGGAGTAAAATATTAGCATACGGGTCTCTCACACCCAATACTCTCTTCAGAGACGGGCTTGTCTGAGAGTCATCTGCTTTGTAATGTCAGGGTATCGACTCAATATGGTAAATAAGTGATGCGACAAGTGGAGAAATAAAAGGCCCGAGGGAATATTGGGTCTCATACAAAAAACCAGCGGGAGTGGTCTCCCCTAAACTTTCTCGTATACCCTAACACATGTAGGGAAAAAAATAAGCTAAACCCCTAACGCAGAGGAGATAAAAAAAATAAGCGAAATTAAGACAGTTCCCCGCAAACTCGCTCGGATAAAAATTTCGAATCTGCATTATTCCCAGGACGCAACAGGTTTCTCCAGCACACGTTGAAACGACAAAACAAACGGAAATAAAATAATCCCAGCATGATCAGAATTCGCCAAAAGGGAGAAAAAGGAACCGAAAGGAAGAAAAAACCGCCAAGCAGGAGCCGCTGAATATCATGCACAGAAGATTGCGTCCATTACGCATGCGAGTGGAGATAACAGATTTGTTTCAAAAGTAAAATTATACAGACCGACAGACAGTCAACCCGTTGACGGATTTAGCCCAAAATTTAATACGGACTTACATTCATGACGATAAAACCGTGTACCAAATTTTATCCATCTAGCTATTCAAGTTTTTGAGTTATAGTGTTCACATGACTTCGGACATACAGACAGACAGACTTCCCGTTGACGGATTTTGTCCAAAATTTGATAGAAACCTACAAATTATGTTTAAAGACCACATACCAAATTTCATCCCCGTCGCTCTAATAGTTTTCGAGTTATCGTGTTCACAGACACACAGACAGACATAATTCCAAAATTGTGTTTTTCGGACTCAGGGAGGCCTAAAACGTGGAGATTCGTCAAAATCTCGAGTTCGAATTTTTTGACGATTACAATACTTTCTCTTTGTATACTTCGTATACGAGAAAATAATAATAAACTGGCAGACAAAATTCAAGGCTGAGAAATTAAAGATCCTTACTCGTGGCATTTAAAAATAAATTTGTTATAATTTAATCAAGAAATTTATACTCAAAAGTAGTTAATGTGAGGGAAGTGTATCTTATTATTTCAATGAATGCATTTTTTAGAAGTTTTTGAGTAACATAAGTCTAATAAATACAGTTATTCAACAATATTTATAACTCGCCGTATTGACATTATGGCAAAGTCTGGGTTCCAAATTCTGAGGACAGCAGGTTTGAATCCGACGTCGTGGTCTGATACCTTCACGTTTATAGTTTGTGAAACCACTGAAATGTTTGTTGTCATTTCAACAAAATAACAACAAATTCAGCAGTTTTCCTTTTCGTCCTCTGACCGCAGCTAAAAATTACCATCCTAAGTCCATCCCTATATTCCCTCAAAAAATTCATCAACAATTTAATATTAAATTATATTTCTTAGCTTTCCTGATTGAAAGCATTGTTATTGTAATAGGATAATTCCTAATGACAAATACCGTTGTCTTCTTAGGCACCATGCAATGTGCTCCCGTCAAGTGTCCTGCGACTTGCAGGGAGAGTTTGAGTGAATCCGGCTGTCCTTCGTGCGTGTGTGATTCTCTCTGCTCACCCCCAAAATGCGATCCAGGATGCAAGGTGGACACTTCTCCCCAGCCACTGGGATCATGCCCTGGGTGTGTGTGTGAAAACCAAGAACGTAAGTTCAATTTATGATAATTTTTTTTTCAAAACCTGGATCCAGATGGCACCTCTAACTCTTTTGTTGCGATTAGTTTGCCTTCAGAGAGAATCTGATAGTATTTGTGAGCTGAACGAACTTTGTATCATGAATCAATAAGTTAAACGCTTAGAATCAAGGACTAATCTTAGGACTAAAAATGATTACAAGTTTAAAAGTATTCTTAAAAGAGATTCTGCATAGGACAGTTGTTATGACAACTAAAAATAACCCACCTCAGTTGACCGTCCCTTTAACGATGAATTCAAAAGAACGGATGCTGTCACCACACATGAGAGTGTTTAGTGAAAAGTGTACACATTAAGTCTTAGGAATAAACACATTTCATCAGCGGAGACAATCAACAGTGTATCAAACTAAAAATTTACTTACACCTTTATGTTGCGGTGCTCCTTCAAAGATTTTAATGACACAAGCTACAACTACACTTATCACAAAAATTAAGGAATATTTCAAAATGAATATGAAGTAATGAGAAAGAGGCATTTGATCTTTTTTATTACACAAGACTATCGGGGTTATATCTTATCGTTTGCTTTTCTGATGTTTTTGCTCAATAAAAAAAGTCAAAGGCTTCTTTTTTTATCACTTTATATTTATTTTGAAATATTTCTTAATTTTTATGAATAGTGTAGTATCATATTTTATTAGAGCTATTCAATTTATTGACATCTGTTCAATATTTGGCGCCTTTTTCACCACATCTGTAGAAAAATACGGGATTCTATAGTAGAAAGGAACTAAAAATATCAGATGCCTGATGAATAATGGCCCAAATATTTTTAATCATCGAGATTCAGAATGAAAAAAGGAAATACGAAAAAAATAGTTTGAAATTATTTTTAAAACAATTTAAGGACCCACACCGAGGAGTATCGTATGCACAAGAAAATCATAGAAAAAAAATAGTTGAACTATCGTTTTTCCTTTTGGGGTTGTTGAATCACTGAAAGTTTATATGTTAATACTCCAGACTATTCCTAAAAGTTTTCTTTGGATTTACAGAAACTAATTGAGATAAGGAAAATAACAACAAAAAAATTTTAAAACATAGCGTTCTGATTCACGGAAAAAGAACTATACGAAAACTTTACCTTTAATACCGCAACCATGAGCGTTTGCATATAAATATTTGGCGAGCTTCCCATTATTTATTTGAATAACACACGATGCACAATATGTACCTAAAGAGCCTTTTGGCGGAATTTATCTACTTTGGAAATTAATTCTAATTAAGACTCTGGAGCATATAGCTTTATCCAATTTTTCGCGATGATGTTCATTTAATCCGCTTGTTTCTGAATTATTCTGAAATAATTAATAAACAGCCCTTTGGCCATTTCAAAACTAGAATGATTATTTCAACCTTGTTTTGTTTCCCATTAGCACCCAAAGTACAGTGTGCTCCTGTCAAATGTGGTCCCCTCTGCCATGTGGCGTACGAGGCAAACGGCTGTCCTTCTTGCCTGTGCGACCCCCTCTGCACCCCACCCGTCTGTAAGGAGGGCTGTCGCCTAGATTACGACCCGGCACAGGGCCCATGCCCGACGTGCGTGTGTAACGGAACAACTAGTAAGCTCTTTTTACTAATCTGTGAAGTTTCTTTTCTCTAATAGAATATCTGGTTCGACCTGGGGGACAGAATCACAACAAGCTGCAATCTTGAACCGTCGAGTTCCTAAAATAAAAATAAGGAGTGCCTTTTTGTGTTTTCCAAAACACGCAGATCAGGACAGATTGGACGGCACAACTTAGCAACAAGAACTCTGTCTTCCAGGCCGAACTTCTTGCACTGCAGCAAGAGATTAAATAGGCAAACCACCTGACAAATCAGTTCACATCTGGAGCGACAGTCAGTCAAGTTTACATGCCCTGAAGTCATACAAGAAATCTAACCCCATCATCTCAATCAATCAAATTTTAGTCAAATCACAAAAGTATTCGCCTCTGATGGATAATGATGGATTGGTCAACAAACGAATGAATTCGCAGACAGTCTAGCTAAACACTCTAACACAGAAGGTATCCGGATCCAACACGTGGCCCCATGCAGTCACTTTAAGAAAACATTAAGGCAGCTTTCCATCAGGGAATGAAATACCGGTGCAACAGAAAGAAAAATTCACCTCCTCTTTCCAAAAGTTTGTCTGACATCAACCCAATTTACAGAGGTTCGAGGTCATATTCGCCACAATCCGGTTAACCTAACCACCTGTCCTTTTCCAGTTAATCTCAAGCGGTTTAAGAGGAACACAACAGATACGCGCGGATGTGGAGGAACTGGGGAGCATCTGCGACCTTTTACCGTCTCAGGAAACCCCATCAAAGGAAATCATCACCGGACCTTGAAACTATCTGGTGGAAAGTTTCTGCTAAACAACCTCCCTCGGAAGAAGATCCGATTACTCGTGTGATTCATTTGTGAGTGTGAAGAGTTAATCCGCAGCGACTTCAACATCTGATGCCATCTTCTCCAACTCCAATGACCTCAACAAAAGGGAACACTAAAAAAAAAACCACCTGATACTTCGCTAGAGACTCAGTTAGACATCCAAGGGCCTGTTTCTTTTATGTAGGGCTGTTATTTTCATTATTATTTTTGTTTCTAGGTTTTACCTCGGACGTTTTCTCCTCCCATTTGGACTTTTCCTCGAATTTTTCTGAATGCTCTTTCACAAACTGTTTTGATGTATCATATTACTACGTTCAAAAATTTTCGGAGCTTATTTTATGACGGAAGAAGTAATGCAGATAGAACCTGTTTGTTTGGAATTTCCTTCGAAGTATAACTACCCTATATAACTATATCTAAACCATTTTTGTTACCGTTGATACAACGATGCAAATGGTTAACAGGGCTCCTTCGCCGCTGCACTTCATTGGAACTTGAGAATCGTTGTCCCTTAAACAAATTCTTCATCCAAGTGCTGTCTGTCCGCCACGAGAACTGTCGCCGTCAAATTATCTAGTTTACGGCGGTAGCTATAGAAACAGGTTATCGTAGGAAGAATCCATTTCTAGTAGGTAGAAGTTCATTCAAATGTGTTCCGCAGCAAACAGGCGCCAAGAATAAAAAAAGTCCGACTTCCTCCTATTCGAAATGGATTTTCCCTAGCATAACCAGTTGCTACAGCGGCCGCCATAAACTAGGCAGTTTGGCGGCGGCAGTTCTCGTGGTGGACAAACAGTACAAGGTCACATGGAGCGAGATCAGGGGAACATGAAGTGCCGGAATGTGATGTTTTGACAGGAAATTTGACATCAGGAGGGATCTGTGAGTCGGAGCGTTATTTTGATAGAACATAAACGACTTAGTTTTCCCTTCGAAGGGAAGTTTTGATTGCCTGTAATCATCAGCTACGCACATGCGCTGTACGCACTTGAGCTGGATGTTACCTGTTCTGACCAGTCTATCACAAGGCAGTCTTCTTGTTTTGTTTTAAATGTCATAATTCATTTACATTTGGAAAATATTAAAAAAGTTCCAGAATGCTTTGAACGTAGTAGTATTATTTCTCCATTTAGCCATTATTTTTTTCAATGTTTTCTGTTGTTCCTTTTATTGTTTATGTTTAGTTTTATTTCTTCTTTTTCTTTTTACCTGTTGTATATCTGAGTTCGTTCAGTAACCAAGATTTGCCGTTAACTTTTGTCCATTTTTGTACAAAGCTCCAATGCAGCCATGCGATTTTTTTTCCTTGTAGAGTTTTTTTTTTTCTAATGCTTTCTCAAACGGGTTCACTTGCTTTTCCTCCCACATTTGCCTCATGGAGTGGGTGTCTTCACGATTCTGGGCGTAGAGGAATGTAAAATGCATCAACCTTAAGAAGAAGATGTGTGAAGATGTGTTAAGATGTGTTAAGAAGAAGATGTTGTTAAGATGCCTCAGCCTTAGGCAGAAGCACAACTTCATTCTATAAGGAAAGGCAACTAGATTATAAGGACTGTTATAAAGGGAAAATAAATCAATGATGAAAGTTTCATCCACTCTTTTATGAAATGTCTTGGTGTTTAAATAATTCGCAATATTATAAAATCAGATTTAGCAAATATGCCAAGTTTAAATGACATTAAATAGTTTAAATGTTCCTCTATGTAAACAAATGTAAAAAGTAAAATGAAAAATAAATCATTTTAAAGACATTTTAATTAGTATGCTAAAAGATAGAATTTTTATTTCAATTATTTTCTACTCTTTAGTCTAATTTATAATTCATTATTATAAATATTATGTAATTTTGAAATCAATTTATTCACTGTCAGGTGGAGGCATTATTGCAGAATCAATAATTAAATTAAAAGATTAACTGGTAATCAAGTTTTAAAGTTTTAGAATAATATATTGTCATCGAGAATAATTAAATATACCAAATTTCAAAGCTATAGCGTATTAGGAAGTAAATGAAAAAACAATTACAAAATTCCTTCTTTGCAATCATGAAGCATTTCAAGTTAAATGAAAGCGTATAAAGAAACGATGCTTCAAGAGTCAACTTCAACTTTTAATAATTTTTTGCTTGGAGATGATGAAAATAACCAAAATTTTATTTTACCCTTTTGTTCTTTTCATTTATCATGCAGTATCGAAATTTAAAACTGAATGACACTGGGGTAACTGGAAATCTGATGTCCGAAAGTTCACAATGTGCTTGTTTTCAGGCAAATGCCCTCGCGTCCAGTGCGGAGGAAACTGCCAACAGACGACAGGGGCTGACGGATGCCCGACTTGCTCTTGCGGACCGCTCTGTTCCACCCCGAAGTGCGATATAGGCTGCCACCTGGAGTATGACCGCGCTGCTGGACCTTGTCCTTCTTGTGTCTGCCTCGATGCAGTTATTGCAGGTAAGAAGGCAACAAAAAGTCAAAATTTACTTTTAAATCTGTATTTATTATTTTTACTGCAGCAGAAATTAGCCGTTGAGCTGTGCCATCCACCTCAGCGGAGTAAAAAGGGTAAATGCCCCCCGGGGCATAGCACTCTTTTTCGCCTAACTTGTAGTAATCGGTTTTAGAAAGTGAATTAACCTCACAGATATTTTGTGTTCGTGGCTAAACCAAAAACTGACGCTTAGTGAATGTATATCCGTCTT
Source organism: Araneus ventricosus (assembly GCA_013235015.1). NCBI lineage: Eukaryota > Metazoa > Arthropoda > Arachnida > Araneae > Araneidae > Araneus > Araneus ventricosus. The sequence continues at coordinate 3,735 of BGPR01008723.1, read as the reverse complement.
ACCTCTTTCCCATCGCTACAGAATTGGTCCTACTAATGATATAAGTTGGTTGGTTGTTCATTTTTTAATGGCACAAGAACCATATTTGGTTAAGCTGCACCAACCGGATAGTAAAATATAAAAGCATACGTAAAAATAAAGCATCAAAGAACAATTTAAAACATTTTCAAATTGGATATTCATATGGTGCTAGTAAAAACTTGTTTACTTTTAGTTAAGTTACATTATAGAACAAAAACCAGAAATGGATGTATCTTAAATTTTTTCCAGCAAATTTATTGCTCTTGAAAAAGCAAAGATATTTCGATGGGGTCGCTCCCCCACTCACTCATAGTTAAAGACAGAGATTTAAAAAAATTGAAGGCGATAGTGGTTAAAGCATGGACAATCAATTAAAATATGACGAACACTAAAATCAACTTTACATGTGGGAGACATGGGTGCCCTCTCACCAGAAAGAAAATGCCTATGTGTCAATCGAGTATGTGATTTCTTTGCTAGGGGCTGACAATAAAATGATTCGCCTCCGTGTAGGTCATACTAGTGATATAAGATTTTAGATTGCCCTGAGAAAAGAATCCAAGAATAAACAAAGTTCTGGTACAGCTCTTTAACTCTATGAACCCGGCTAGAGTGAGAATTCCGATACCTCAAGAACGGAAGTAAATTTTCGTTCACGAAAACAGAATGAAATTCTTCCTTTCTTTACAGAAATTCCAAGAGGACGACTCCCAAGTTCGGGCGATCAATTGTACACACAGAAAGGAACCACTTTTCTCCCGTAAAATTCACTCAGGCGCCCGAAACCGCCTGAGTCCGGCCTCTGTCGAATGGGACGGTTTGAGGCGGGATAGGGCTCATAGGGTTAAAACGGAATATGCTCACGAATGAAGTACAAGTAAAAAAACATGTGATATGTATTTTAGAAAATGTTAGAATTTACGCATTCGTTTGATCTGTTGTTGAGACAAACCTTTTTACTTTTTAAATCTCCAGAAAAATATCGCTGCCCGTTGAGTGTTTCCATCTTTCTTTTAAAAAACAAAATTTTAAATTGAAAACAGGTTATTCTTTAGTAATACAGACCATCGAATTTTGCTTTATCCAGATTAATAACGGTATTTCAATTTTAAAAATATTATCTATTGGAATATTTGTATATATCTGGGTGTTGCGGAGTAAAAAATGACTTCTAATATCTTCGATGTACCTTTATATTTAAATTACATTTAATTTTAATGTTTACTATTGGTTTTTTGGTCTTAGATTTGCAATTTTTGTTGTTTAATTCCCTTTTTCCAATTTTTTTTTTACTTTAATTTAGTTTAATTTCTCTCGCTAATTTTATTATTTGAAAATTTATAAAACCTACGTTACTTAGTGATAAACATCTGTTTCATTTACATTTTCGACTTTTAAAAATTTGAAATATTTGATAATTTGTTAAAAAAAATAGTTTAACTCTGTTACTGATTTGAAGTCGAAAAGGTTATTAATAAATTTCAATAAAATAATTGCGTTTTTATTAATTAATTTAATTTCGTGTTTAGTTTATAGAATTAAGTCTGCATTTGGACCTCTTATCGTTGGCCGATCAGGTCCAAAATTCGATAATACCAACAATTTGGGGGTAAAGCAGTGGTATGTTGGTAATGGTCCATAAGAGCTCGTCCATAACAGATGCAGACCCCAATTAAATTATTTTAAAAGATTGTATTTCCCTTTTTATTCTAATTGACTTACTTTTCCACTTTGAGAATTCAGTAATCAACGAAAATGGCAAAAAAGTAATAAAAAATGTAAAAGGAAGACGGAAAATCAATCAAGAATTAAGAGAGAGACAGACCAGAACTGCATCAAGTTTTGAACTCTCCCCCCTACGGATCCGATATTAACCCAAAGAGTCACGCGAAGCTGGAGAAAGGCAACCCTTTCTCCGCTTGAAATTGCATTCATTTGAGCTGCATTTTTTTCAGCTTTCATTTGACACGACTCACTCATTTGGCTCTTTTTCGCTTTTTCTCAGTAGTTCAGTCGTTTTTTTTTTAAATCCAATTCTGGAGGAGTTGAAATTTTTTGCTTCTTTATGTTTCTTCGGGTGCTGATTACGATTCTGAGGTTTTCCACCAATAATTTTTGTTGGAATTTTAGTTATAGCCAAAAAAAAAAAAACATAATTCCTCCTAGTTTTTTTGCTTATAACTGAAAAATTATCAATTTTTGGTATACCATCATTATGTACCAAAATAATCAGCACAAAATTTCCTACAACTTAGGTCTATAAAACTTTTGCAGCACTTCTTGTTTCGGAGCTGACGAACCTCCACTGTGGTAAAGGTTATACACTAAAACAGATTAATCTGGGTTGTTGAGTTTTTGAGTTACCCTGTCAACGCACACACGAACAGAAAAACCTACAGAGAGTCGACACGTCGATGGATTTGATACAAAATTCGAAATAGATCTCCAGTTATGGAAATAAAATCATATATGAAATGTCATCTAGCTGCTTTCGTTTTTGAGTGATCGTTTTCACACGCACGCAGGCGTAAGCACAGACAGATTTCCCTTTGGTTTATTTCATCTAAAATTTGATATATATCTATTGTTTTGGTGCTAAGACAGCACACCAAGCATTGATCCTCTAATTCCTTCTGTTTTTGAGCTATCATTTTTACAGAAAGACACACAGGCATAATTCCAAAAATGATTTTCTTCGGCTTTGTGGAGGTCATAACGTGGAGATCTGTTCATACCTCGAGGTCGAATTTTTGATGGATACAATACTTTCTTTGTGTACTATATATATATGCAAGTAAAGAATACTGAAGCGTAGGGTTAAATGAACTCAAAAAGATTTTAAAAGGATAGAAGGAAAATTATTAACCTTTGATTTTTTGGCATCACTAATCCTTTTATCACCGGACTTTGTTTTCTTGGGCTGATTAGCGATTTTATACTTCTTCTGTCAGAGAATTTTGGTTCCATTTGAAATGACTATAACCTTTTTAGCTGCCTCTAGTTATTGACCATAAATGTCATTTAACCTTTTATATGATTGATTTATGATATTTATAAAATGTTGTCAAACTTGAGAACTATTGCTTGTTACATTCTAATAAGGGACTTTTCGAACTTTGCCTTCACATACCTTGAGAAAAGTCTATGAATGGTGCATCAACAGACTTTTTAAAACGTTTTCCAATATTTAAACCTTCTTAAAACAGTAGTTTTGAAACTTTCATCTCTCCTCCTGAAGCAATATGAGGAGTCCTTACCTTCTATGATTTCTTTTTAGATCCCTTCGGCATCCAGTGTTCCATGCCTAAATGCGACGAGGACTGCACAATCGATTACAATGCAAGACCCTGCCCCAGTTGCACGTGCGGAGGTGAGTAAGTTTGGCACTTGCCTGCTGGGTTGACTTAAACCTTTCGAAAGAAGTTCCTCAAGGAGACATACGACTGAAAATTTTCGATTTTATGAAATATATGTATATATATTATTCCCTTATCTTTTCTGGACAATTTAAAACAATCCGCGCTAAAAAAATTCCCATAATTTAGAAAGTTGAAGGAAAATGTATAGGCTATTCACGTAACATTGAATATGGACATATCTTTAAAGCGTATATCTCAGAATGTGTTTTGGCATCGCACATGATATCTCAAGAACTATTGAATATTTCTGCATAGGTTTTACTGAATATGTATTGTGCTACGTTCTACAAATATC
>BGPR01008722.1:34701-61843 GCA_013235015.1 Araneus ventricosus | reverse complement strand
AATTTTTTTAAATTTCAAAGAGGAAGGTTTAAATGAATTTTTCGCAACCAATAACGAATATTTCTAAATTTTTTTTTAAATGTCTGGTTGGAACATGCGATCTCATGTTCATATTAGATCGTTAAAAAAATCAGAAATATTATTTATTGGTTGCGAAGAGTTCATTTGAACCTTCCTCTTTGAAATTTCAAAAAATTGAGATAGGCTGTGTTGCTTGTTAAGAGACGATTTACATTTTGATTTCGACAAGTTGGACGAAAATAATCCAACCGAATATTTTTACCGATTCAATAATTTTAATTCCATATATAATTGCTATCCAGAAAATCTTAAACTAAGCAAAACTAATAATGAAATTAATAAATGCAATTTTTTGGATCTGGTAATTGAAATTTTGGATTCAGGTGTCTCTATTGGAATTTATGATAAAAGAAAAGAAGTTAATTTTAATGCTATTACATTTTGTGACTTTCAAACTAATCTTCACTTTAAAATACTAATGAATTCCTTTTATTCTCAAATTAATAGAATAAAAAAATATTTGTAATAACCATTCAACTTTTGTCAAAGCTTTAGATAATTTAAATAATAATTTAAAAGATAACGGCTGCCCAAATATTTTCTTTAAAGTCATTAACTTATTTAAAAATAATTGAAGAGCTTCTAAAATTTGTTAATTTGGTTCGAATTTTTCTCCATAGATGGAGCCAGGTATGCTAGCCTCAAGACCTAACTTTTTTTGTTCTGGTTTGTTCTCGAAAGCGTCATTCTTACTTGTATATCGGAAGAGGGTAACGTTGTTTACTTTATCTATTCTCTCTATTGGATTTGTTATAAAAAACTTTATTAAGTTTCTCTTTTACTAAAACGTTTCTTTCCTTTATTTCAGTTATTTTATAAATTCAGGTCACAGAGGGAATAATTTTTGAGTATGCAGTCATTCGCTTGATTTTAAATTTATCCATACTAGAACTCCGATGACGAGTGTTCTTTGAAAACTTTCGCCATTCGAGTTCTCTTCCATTCTAAGTATTTTCTTTTAATGTGTTTAAATTTTTCTTAAAGCATGATTTTTGTTGTTTGATTTTATAGTAAATCGTTAGTTATTTATGTTCAATATTGTTGATGCCATTACTGGATGCTGTTGCGTTAGTGCGCACAAGGTTTATTATTATCGCTATTGTTTACTTCTTCTGCATTTTGTTTTTTTATTCAAATATCTGTCTTTTGTATTTTATTGGAATTTGCAGCATTTTTGCGCCTATCTGTCTAATACAAGGTTTAATCAATTTTTTAACTTTTAATTTTTGATACCTTTTGTTAAATTATTTCACTTGTACTTATTTGCCGACTTAACTCGTTCCTATTTCAGTTGCTGATTTGAAGCATTTACAGACCATTATTTAATTCATGAGTATGATTCCTTTCACTTTGACGGATTTGAAACCATTTGAATCAGCGTATCGGTAGCCATTTATACAGATAATATGCATAAACAGATAGGATTTCATCCGGGGAAAGCACATTCACGATTCAGAATATCATTCTGGCTACCTTCAACGAAGCTATTTGTCCGAGAAAATCTCAATTTTATAACAATAACTTATTGAAAATCCAAATCGCAGAAATTACCTCTCATTTGCCGTCTGCCGTTTGTCAGGATTGGATTTCAGCAGACTGGCGACCCTTTTGTTGTTTGGCCAGATATATCATCTGCCTTTTATGTAGACGGTAATTAGTGTGCCGGGGGGGGGGGGGGGAAACTGAATGACAATGAAATTTGGAATAATATATTATCAACAAATAATCAGTGGGAAATATTTGAGCTTAAAAGATGAATGAATCATTCACTGGATAAAGTTGACTTTCTCGTATACGAAGTATGCAAGAAGATAGGCTATAATCACGAATAGGCCCGCGGTGGCCTATTGGTCTGGTCTTGACTTAAGAGCCGGAGGGATCCAGGTTCGAAACAAAATTCCACTAAAGAGCAGCCTTGTATGTGGTCCTGGTGCATGTTAAATCTTACGTAATGGGTCGTGGGTCAAACTTCCTAACGTTGGTGTGGTGCGGAAGTTTAGGGAGGGGATGCCAGCTCAGGTGTCGTCCACGTCATCACATCTGGAGTTCAAAATTACGAGGTCCGGCACAAATTAACTAAAGTAAACTAAACTCTGCAATGCGCAAAAACTTCGACCTCGATATTTTTTTGTTTAATTTCTAGAGCAATCATTTTCGCTAACACATTCAAGGAAGTATATTTATGAAACAGCAAATGGAGAGTAGAGGCGAATGTACGATCCCTTAATGTCAAAACCGAGCCTTTTTCTAAAGACATTCATTTGTAAAACTGCAGTTATTTTAAATTCCATACCGGCCTTACGACCACTCTGCATCAGTCTGAAATCAATTTGATAAAAATAAATTTTAAAAACATTTCTATTGGTGTTCTAAAAATAATTGTTTTGATTTTAATTATTTTCCACTTTTTAATCATTAACTTATATATCAATTTTATAGATATTATGGGATATTGAAATAAAATTTTTCAAACTCACTTCCAGATGACGTCACTCGTATAGAACCAAAATTTAATTTAAATGAATAGATTAATTGATAATTCAATTCTGAAAATGTTAAAATGGTATATTGTCATCGGAAATATACAGGTGTACAAAATTTGAAAATTCAAGTAAATTATGCATTGAGTGTCAGTCTATCTTTATAAATATGAAACAAGTCAAGTCAATGTCTTACGTTTCTTTAAGGAACTCTTCTAAAATCCATCAAATCCACAGAATTTTTTCAACATAAATTTTACAAACAAGAATTTTTAATTATTCGATTAATTAATTATTATTATATTTTTTTTATTATTATTACTTTAATTATATTTATTTATTTATAATTATTATTTCTTCTACGAGGATGGGTCCAAAGAAAAGGTTACAAGGTTTAAAAAAATTATTTATTAACGATAGCCAGAAAATTCAGAAGGGAATTAAGAGGCATACTTGCCGATCACTTTTCCACATAATCACCAAATCTATTTAGGCATTTATCTGAACGCAGGAACAACTTATTTAACCCGGCTTGGCAGAAATCACGTCCTGTCCATTGAGCCAGTTCTCGACAACTGTTTTCATATCATTGTTTGAAGAGAACCTTGTTCCAGATAAGTGTTTGGAACCCAGATTGGATGCCATATCTGGACTGTATTCGAAGACGCTCCAGATTTCACGCTTGAATTTTCGCAGCAATTCTTGAGTTTTGCTAGCAGCATGGGTATTGTCAAGCAGAGGATGACACCATCACTCAACATGGCAGGGCGTTTGCGTCGGATAATTTCACAATGGCCCAGTGACTATTTCTTTTCTCCAAAATTGAAGGAATACTTATCCAGAACAAGGTTCTCTTCAGGCAGTGATGTTAAAACAGCTGCCGAGAACTGGTTCAATGAAAAGGGACTGGATTTCTACCTAGCCGAGTTAAACAAGTTGCCATGCGTTCAGATAAATGCCTAAATAGATTTGGTGCTGATGTGGAAAAATGATCGGCATGTATGCCTCTCAATTCCCTTTCGTAATTTCTGTCTAATGTTAATAAACAATTTTTTATTACCCTTGTAAGCTTTTTTATGGACCCATCCTCATATATTCAATCGATAGCAGCACGTATCAAGCGTTCCGTTGATAAAGTAGCCTTTTTATTTTCAAAACAGATTCGAAAGTAGTTATTTGCAATATAAAGAAAAAGAGCTGAAAGTTTGTTAAATTATTTTTCAGTTAATTTGCATGCATTTAAGAAATTTAACTCTGATTACAATGGTAAGATTATATATTTGTTTGGATTTCGTATAATTTCTAGAGCCCCATAGTTTTCTCTGCATTTTGCATTGCGTCCCTAAATACGGAGGCTAAGCTTAACCCCTTCACATCCAATGACGTCTCCGACAAGTGCATCGATTTACAGAATTTTTGCTATTTAAATCCGCATTCAAGTCAACGTAACAATTAATTTTAAATACAAAAATCACCTGGACACGCATATGTGTCTCAAGCATCCTCTGACATCTTAAATAGATTGAAATAATAAAATATCCCAAATGGGTGGTGGCATCTAATTATGAGATTAAATAAAATCGTATACCCTCTTAACCCCTTGGGATTAAAAGGGTATAGATTGAAATAATAAAAAATATCCCAAATGGGTGGTGGCATCTAATTAAGAAGTTAAATGAAATCGTATACCCTCTTAACCCCTTGGGATTAAGAGGGTATGGTTTGAAATAATAAAAAAATATCCCAAAAGGATGGTGGCATCTGATTAAGAGGTTAAATAAAATAGTATACTCTTTTAACCCCTTGGACTTAAGAGGGCATAGAAATTATCCTGTCAGAAAAATTTATGGTTTAGTGCCCAATTGGGGTTAAGAGGGCATTAAAACATAAATTTTTCAGGCAGGATATTTCTTAGTGTTTTTCCAGTTGGCTTCACATACAATATTACTATAAAAATTACGACTTGGGCAATAATGAGTTAAATACTAGAGTGTAAAAACTTCGTAGAGCAATTCGCCAGAAAAAAAAAACTTGATCAAGTATTAGGCCGGAAACAAATTTTGATACTTCCGTGTCATCAGATGGGACTAAGGAAAATCTGATCACCTCACCCTGATCTGAAAAGAATGGAAAATTATGCGTTCCCAAAATATCTGCGAGGGGAATAAGGTGGGGAAAATATTTAAACCTGTTCCAAAGTGAGGTTTCCATAAATATTTCGGTGATTTATGCGACGCGATCTGTTTTGTAGCACTCTGCCGGGGAAGTTTCCGGTTCTTTGCGGGTGTCATATGCATTTGTAAAGAAATCCGAATCCCTCCGAGGAAAGCGCGCCCTTACGCAGTAAACACAAATATTTTTCGGGTTCCCTCTTCTGGATTTGCATTCTTTGGGAGATCGCGGAACTCTGGGAAATCATTTTTATTCCCTCGCACTTCGAGATATTCAAAAATATTTTCCGTCTCAATTTCTCAGCCCTGGCATTGCTATTTTTTGGCGATCTTTCACTATACTTCTTGTAAAAAGAAAACTCAAAGAATAGGAGAAGAAGAAGGAAAGAAATTTATGCTAAATTATGTATCTTTGTTAAATCAAATATAGATTTAATTTGGAGTTTTTATATTTCATGTTTAAGTCTCTGCAAAGGATATTTATTATTATTTCAATCTATTTGCGATGGCAAAGGATACTTGAGACATTTAAGCGTCATCGGGTGATTTTTGTATTCAAAATTAGTTGTTACTTTGACTTTATTACCAATTTAAATATCAAAAATTCTGTAATTCGTTGCACGTGTCAGACTCGTCATTGTAAGCGAAGAGGTTTAGTTCTGGAAATTTATATTATGAATAATAACGCTCTATCTCAATAATTGTACAAAATTTGAAAACTCATTTACATCTGTATGTGAGCGACAAATCCACTACGGTTTTCGCTTTTACAAATATGAAATATGTCAAGTCAACCTTCCAGCGGGCGCACCTGCGCAAATTTTACGACATATCGTGCATCGTATTACATGTATATATCGTGTAGTTTTACAGAAATAAATGCAAATTTTGCTTATGTTGTCGGTATTTATTAGCTTAATAGTAAACAAAGATTTTATAAAAATAAATTGCACTTAAATTTATAAAAGAACGAGATATATATGTAATACGATGAACAATGCAAGTATCTCTTGCATACGCGCGCCCGCTGGAAGGTTAAAGAAAATTTTGTTATAACTCAAACAACAGAAAGAAGAATGGCTAATTGTGATTTTCAAATATGGATTTTCCATAGATTGATGGTTTGGCATGTGTCAGAAATGGATTTTAAAATATAGGAAATTAATTTTGTGTAGTGGAACTGGGATTTTTCGAACGTGTATACTTCGAATTCGTGGATAAATCGAATTTTTCTCTGGTCCCTAGGATTCCTACTAACATAACGTTAAAATATCGTCTGTAACGTCTGTAATTCGAATTTATTCTGTTTCATTCAAAATCAAAACTAAAAATTGCACTTTATTTATTAAAATTACTTAATTTCATTTATCAATTTTGCATCATTAGTTATAAAACTGTTATATATTCAAAAAATTTGCAATTTCATGTTTTAAAAAATTTAATTTTCTCTAGACAATCTCACTTTTAGACCCAGTTTTTTTTATTTCGAGTTTTCGGATCAATCGATTTTTTATTCTTTTACTGTCTGCTTCAATTTAGCAAGGTTTAACTGTTTTATTCCTTTATTTGTGGTTCGATTTGATTGCTGATCAAGGCAAAGATGAATGGCAACTCTAGGAGCAATCAAAAGGAGACATATATCGTACATTTCCAATCTCTTGTAAAAGAAAAGTTGCTTATTGGTTGTTCACTAGAGGATCTCGAAAAGATATTTGAGATTTCGTCTAACCCTCATCTAAAATTTAAATATGACTCTCTACATTTAGTTACGTATGGACAAGTTTCAATGGACCTTATGCATGTGACGTCACATCCTCCGACACGTGACCTGACGGCGGCAGCCATTGGTCAGTCTTAAACAGCTAACTCAGAACTTCCTATATTTCTGAGTCACTTATAGGCCGATTGTTTTGTTTATTCCTCCACAGCTGTTTTTATACACTCTCGAACCCAAACGGTGCAGAAGGAAAATTGCGATTTCACATTTGGAAACGTCAACTCACAAATTTCAGAAACAATTCTCTTCAGTTATAGAGCTAAATTTGAGGCCTTGTCAGATATAATTTTTACCAAAGAAACGAATCAAGCAAGTGCTTTAAGTTGCACAGTATGTCTTCTACATCAAGTTCGAATAATATTTGGTTGATGATGAGAATTTTTTATTTGGTGAACATAGAAGAAAAATGGTTATAATTTATATTCTTCTGTAATTCGAATTTTTCTCCGGTCCTTCGAATTACCTATTGGCTTAATGCTAAAATATCGTCTATAATTCCAATTTATTTTGATTCATTTGAAGTCAAAGCTACATATTTTAAAGACTTTTTATTTTTGAATTGCTTCTCCTATACACTTTCCATTCCCTTCTCAAAGAGTTAACCATCTGAAACCGTTGGAGATTTAAGTCTGCATTGCTCCACAACACAGAACATGGGTTACTTACGTGGGATACTCTTTCTTTTAGATATTACATAAACTGAATATTATGTATCATGCAATGAGAACTACGCGTCTTTTAATGTTTTTAAAATCTTTAAGAAACCGTCATAGCCTGAAATGCCTTACCCCGTAACATGCAGAAAACTTTTTATAAAGTCCCAGTATTAAATGAAACCCTTGGCAAAAAAACCGCGAACAAAATCTCATTTTCACGGCACGAAAAGTTGCGAAATAAAAACTCATTGTCTATCTTACATATAAATGTCCAAGAATAAGAAGAAATTCCAGTTTCATTAGCAACTGCAAGATCTTCTCTGTTGCGCGTTCGTAAATGCTTCCAGCTAAAAACATATTCCACTGTATGCATAATTTAGGAACGAGAAAACAAAGGTGGCGCTGTTTAGTCTTAACACTTCTGGCAGCACTAGCCGTCAAATCAACTTCAGGAGTGGAATTTTTAAGGCGCAAGGAATGCTTCTGAAACAAATTAACTACTACTCTCTTGTATGCAGAACTTGCGTCGTCTTTTCGAAAGAAACGTTATATTAAGAAAGCGTTACATTCTAACGAAAAGCTTATTTTTTTTTAGAGTTGAGAAGAAAGCATTGTGTCTTCAAAAAGTTATATCCCGTATAGAATTTAGAAAGAACTGAAGAGTGCAATGCATGATCATATGCTTTGAAAAAATAAACTGAATTGCCTAATAAAGAATTTACGAGTGATATACGAGTCGTTTCGAAGCCAATGATGTCCACTCTTGGATATTTTCTGATTTTCGAAAGTTTTAATGGAATTAATCTTTTTTTTAATTTTTACAGGATTAACTTGTTTCATTAGAAGACTTTTTTATAATTTTGCTGATTAAGTTAATAAACCAAAAATTTTAAAAAACACTATATTAAAAAGCTCAGATTGTCTCGACTTTTTTTCTGGACTTACCGCAGTGGCTTCTGAAAGACTCATATAAGCGATAGTTTACATTCAGTTAATTTTAATTTAAGGGAGAACATTCCGGGATTTCTTATTGAGAACTAATTGGAAACTCTATCACTAGAAACATGAAACATGTCAAATTAACCTTCCAGCGGGCGCGTTTGCAAGAGATACATGAATTGTGCATCATTTTACATATTTATTTCGTTATTTTGTATATTTAAGTGCAATTTTACTTATAAAATGTTTGTTTACTATTAGGCTAATAAATAAAGATGACATAAATAAAAGTCGCATTTATTTCTGTAAAATAACGCAATATATAAATGTAATACGATGCACGATAAGTCATCTCGCCCGCTGGAAGGTTAAACAAAGGTTTTAAATTCTTCAATAAAGGTTCTTTACTCGCAGTAAAGAAATCGCACAATATTTTTCTTTCGCCGGATGGAAAATATTCTGCAACTCGAAACAACGAGTTTTGTCAAATGATAACTTAGTGTCATACAGGCAGAAAAATCGAATAAAATACTTCCCTGGAAAAAACATAAGAGTGTGAAAATTAGGTTTACGGACAGAATGTGTGAATTGCTGTTGGAACACAAATAGAGTATACCACTTCAGAATCGAAACAGCATTTTCCGCTTGTGATAAAACAACTGAATGAGAGAAACCAAATATCGACGATACAAGCGCGGAATAAAAAGCAAATATTTCGCATTGAAAGCACGATCTCTATCCTTCGGAATACTGGAGGCGGGAAGCTATTGTGGTCGGGTTCTTTTACCTAATTGCTTTTCTCTCTCTCTCTCTCTCTCTCTCTCTCTCTCTCTCTCTCTCTCTCTGTCTTTTGTTCTGTGGAGACTATTTGGAAAGGGCTGAGTTGAAAAACAACTGCGCCTGATAGGATTTTTTCGTAGTTTCAATGGTCAGTACGCAAAACCCACCATTAAGGGCAATGTCTCATGAACGAAGAAGACCGGTGTTCTTCTTTCCGGACCACTAAATCGGCAGAGATAGCTGTCCGAAGCGAGTTAAACATTTTCTTCAGAGGTGAAGCTGTAAATAGCGACGGATAAAACTCGGCAAGACAGACTAATATTCCTGCTGATATTGTGTGGATAAGTTTCAATCGAAATATGAATACCGTGAGACCCATTCAGAAGACCAAATGTTGCAAGATATTCTGACATAATGTGTATAATATAATTTCAAAAACTTAATATTTTCCATAATTAGTTAATACGTCTGACTTCACCCTGAATTGTTTTGGCATCCGGGCTTGGATATTTTCCCATCAATTTAAGTGTGAAGTATATTTGAAACTCTTCTCCTCAAAGTAAACATTACTTATCCATGCACTTCTTGTGCTCATTAAATTTATAATCTGAAGGGAACACATTACAGCAAAAATGCCCAAAATATTTATTTTTATTTTATTGGCTTGTTTTGTTTATCTTTTATTTCTACTTATTGTATCAAAATTTCAAATTTATTCCTTTAATATTATAGAAGTTATTTAGGCTTTTCTTTACGATGACCAATGATAAACATGCGCAAATGACAACTTTACATGGCTTCTTTCACTTCTCGGACTTTTCTTCACTTTCATATTTTCAAAATGCTAAGGCTTTTTTCCCTTTTCAGATAGAACTTTCAAATTTTTTGTACTTGTTTGTCGTTATACATATGATAAAACTGCACATGCAATAAGCATTCAGTTGCTTAGTTTTTTTATACATAAGATAAAAATTGAGTTAGTGCTAAATTTTCTCATTTTTCTCCACATGAAGCAGTAAAAAATTTATATTTAAGCGAAAATGAGATTCACCCTAAAATAAATGCACAGTTTGGTGTAATATATTTCAATGAATCTGCAAACAAAATTTGAAGCAAAAATATTCTTTTTTGAAAAAGTAGTAGGGAATTTTAAAAATTGAATTTTTCTTTTAAAAAATTAAATTTCAACTTAACAAGAAGATCAGAATGATTTTTTCTCTTTAAGATGACTTTATATGATTTTTATTCATTAATAGTATGGAAACTTTTTCAATAAAATTTCAAATAAAAATTATTGTTCAGAAGGTAAAGTGTCCCCTGAAATAGTTTGAAAAAATAAAAATATATATTAAATGGGTGGTGGCATCTAAGTAGGAGGTTAAATAAAACGTATGGCAAGGGGTTAAATATTATGGCCGAGTTTTCTGATTTGTTTATTTTGGTTTCATAGAACTTCCGTGGTTCACTTCCGTTTTCCAGTAACCCTCCAATTGAAGCGATCGCCAAATCCAATTGGATTCCATATCAAGCGCCAAGTTCGAATCAGTTCTTTCTTGAGTACACAAAGCGCCAAAATGAGCGATAAAGAATAATTATGTCAATCTTTTCACAAAATTAGGGTCTTATTTTAAGTAAGCATTAAGAACTACAACATTAAGAACGTGAAATTTAATATTTTCAAAGTACCCTTAAGCCATAACATTAGAAAACTCCACTTTAAAATAAATTTTAGAAACTCTTTTTAGAAGAAATGCCTCTTGGTAGCAATAACTAAATTTTAATTCGCTTCTTCTTAATCATGCAAACTCACCATTTCTTTCAATACAAATTACTTCTGCAGAGAAGATATAAGAGGTATTTAATGCAGTGTCCTGCACGCCACTACAAAACGGTCGTTTTCCCTTAACCACCCTTAATTCGAGAAAGACCAACTTGAAGTCGTTTGTTTGGAGTCTTTTACTGGAACTTCAAAATTAGTCAAACTTTTCCCAACTCACTCCTAAGTGGCACGGCTTAAAATGCTCTTAAGTCAAATTTCCGAGTTTTCACACTCAGATTGAGGGAAAGTTGTTTGGAACTAACACTCAAACGAATATCAAAGTCAAGAAATACTGGAATGTTATTCCATTGCATCAAAAGGAAACAAGTTCTGTTCCCTAACCTTCTTTTCCAATGGATATTAGCTGCATCTTTTTAAATACTTTCTTCTGTGTTTTATAAATATTCTGGTATCATTGAATGCTTGCTGTTTAACTCTTTGAGGATATTAGAAGTGTCCCAACTTTTTGATGCGGTGGGATATTTTTTGAACCACCAGAACCCATGTAGTTTCACGAATCCTTTTGGCACGGTGGGACTATTTGAGTTCCACCCTATAACAAAAAACTTAAGTGAATTATTATTTTTTAAGTTTTTATATTATGTTTGTTTGTTGACAGACCAATCTGAGTAATCAAATGTCTAGCCAGAAACAGCGAGCCCTATGCTCAAAGGCGTCATTACACCATCAGATCATGAACGCTTCTGACAAAAAATGAACAATCCCTTGCTGATACATTTTTGGCGACACCACCAAGACGCTAAACGCAGTTGGCGCGTTAACATTGTTATTCGTTTATTAATAAAAATAAATAAACTTTGTTTAATTTAAAAAAAGAAATAAAATGTATGTGCAACATGAGTATCTTTATTTTCTAAAACTCCGTGCCTCAAAGGGTTAATGCTCGAATTGAACAATTTCTAAAGGACAGAATAAAAATACATTCACAAAGATACCATCTTTTTAAGATGTGCTTCAAATAAAATTTGACATGCTGCTGTTTGAAGAGTAAGGAGTGAGGGAAGTCGCGTGCTTTTATATTCACTTCTGTTTAACACGTTCACGCCGGCGCGTGCCACCGGTGGCTCACACTTGAACCCACCATCGGGTGGCATGTACCACTTTCTCACACTCGAACCCACAATCGGCGGCATGTACCACCGATGGCTCACACTTGAACCCACGATCAGGAGGCGTGTATCACCGGTGGCTCACACTTGAACGCACCATTGGGCGGCGTGTACCACCGGTGGCTCACATTTGAGCGCACCATTGGGCGGCGTGTACTACCGGTGGTTCACACTTGAACGCACCATCGGGCGGCATGTACCACCGGTGTCTCACGAATATTTCATCGGGCGATACCACATAAGTTTTCCTATAGAGCACATTGCTGCCCGATAAAGAAAGCGTTCTCTGGGCTGTCGACCGATGAAAAGAAACGCAATTTTCAGAGCCGGCGTGAACGTGTTAAAGCAATCAAAACTAATGTATTTCTAGGGCAAATTTCGTAGACGTTCTCTACAAGACAAACATGAAGATAATGAACGGAATGAATCTGACTTCAGGACTTGATTGATCGTGTATAAGCACGCGCCCCTATTTAAAGCTGGATATTCTTTACAGACCTTTCTTCTCTTAAATTATCCCACTTTAGTAAATGGAAGTTTAATCGCCTTAAGATCTTTTAGCTTCGAGAAATTATCCATTGATGGAACTGCACCTCTATTTTGAGAAAATGCCGCCCTTTAAAGGCTTTGATCCGAAGAAACATCTATTAATCGTAGCTTCTACATTCAAATTATTAAAATAAATGAATAAAAAAAAAGAGTGCAAACTGCCGAGGTATTTTATAAATCTCCTTCGTAAACTTTTGCGCCTCGAGTTATTTGAGATGAAGTGAGAAGACTCGCAAATTGATAAAGACAGAATCGCGTCGAATAATTGAAACAATACCGAGACAATAAACGGAAGATTGAGCTTTAATAGAATCGTTTATTTTCATACGATCATTAGTAGTCTTTGTCGATGATGAAGTGTACTCAAATGAATGGAAGTTTAGTCAACAGAATTAATCCATCCGCTAAGAAAACTTTTTAATTTTTCATTTACTATTAGAATAAGCTTAATTTAACTTTTTCTGGGCTTTTGGATGATATAAATGCTGTACTAGAAGAAGTTTTTTTTAATTTTTTTCCTAATTCGTTTTTCCTAAGCCAGTCTGTGTGCACGCGTTTTATTTCCCAGTCCTATTCAGCTATCCCATTTGTAAAGTGAATTTTATTTCCTATTGAAGCAAGACACAATTAGGAAACCTAATTTTCCAACAAATCCTCCAGCCGTCGCGCGTAGGTAGGAGACACTTATATTGTGCATCGTACGTAATACGATGCACAATATATGCGATCGTTCTTTTCTAAATTTAAGGGGACATACGACTCTTAAACCTCGAAAAATGGCGGGAAAACTGTCAAATTCGATACATTATATCTGAAAAATGGAACTCACAAACTCATTTTTTTTCTAAAAAACATTTGTTTTTTTCTCTGACAGTATACACATTTTCAAACCTTTATGTATGTATTTATTTGAGAGAGTAATAAATATGGGCTTAATTTTTGGAGAAAAAATGCGATAGTCACCTTGCGACCATGATTACGGATAAAATATTGGCCAAAAGCAATATTGTGGGTATTGAAGTAATCCAATCAGTCTAATTAAGAAACTGAACAGCAATTTATTAACATTTAAATTTATTTCTATTTGATATACTAATTTAAAATAAAATGTTAAAAATAGATAAAATTTCTTTTTTTTTTTCCCCCCCCCCCCAAGAAACCTTCTTTGGAGAAAATGTATCCAAAACTTGTGGTTCAATTTATAGAACACAGCACAATACACATTTACTAAAACTTTTATGTAAAAATATTCATTAGTTCTTGAGATATTGTGCGCGCAGTATAAAAAAAACACATTTTGAGATAAATCATATGAGATATATTTTCAATGTTTACGTTGAAGAGCTGATACATTTTCCTTCACAACTTTCATAATTAAGGGAATTCGTTTGAACGGATTGTTTTAAATTGCTCAGAAAAGACTGGGATATATATATATATATTTTCATAAAATTGGAAATTTTCGAGGTTTAACAGTCGTATATCCTCTAAGTGCTATTTTTATTTATATAATCTGTGTTTAATACAAATTTAATAAATACGGATTACGTAAATAAAAGTTCCATTTATTTTTGTAAAGCAGCAGGATCTAAATAATTAATACGATGAACGATATATATAATTAATACTGCACGATATAAATAATTAATACGATGGACGATATGTATAATTAATGCGATGCACGATATAAATAATTAATGCGATGCATGATATAATTATCTCCTGCATAGGCGCGACTGCTGGAAGGTTAATTGGAATAAGACCACAGTCATATTTTTCCATTTTAAAGTATATTTGGGATTGGATTTCGCTAGCCCGTAATTTAAATATACAAAATAAATCAAATAAATCCGTAATAATACATGTTCCCATAATAAATTTGGATGGTATATGTATATATATATATATATCTCGTTTTGCCTTTTATTTCCATAGTGAGGTATTTTATCCCTTCATATCAAATTGCTTATTTTGTCTTGTTAGACGGCCACGCGCTTTTATTTCGAATCCAATATAAATTTGAACATGTCGTCGCTTAACAAGCAATACCGCCTACCTCAATTTTTTGAAATGAATTTTTCGCAACCAATAATGAATATTTCTAATTTTTTTTATATGTCTGGTTGGAACATATTATCTCATGTTCATATTAGATCGTTAAAAAAATCAGAAATATTCGTTATTTGTTGCGAAAAGTTCATTTGAACCTTCCTCTTTGAAATTTCAAAAAATTGAGATAAGTGGTGTTGCTTGTGAAGTGACGATATACGATTTGCATTTTCATTTCGACTATCTGGGCGAAAATAATCCAACCAAATATTTTTACCGACTTAATAATTTTAACTCCATATATAATTTCTATCCAGAAGAGCTTAAACTAAAGAAAACTAATAATGAAATTAATAAATGCAATTTTTTGGATCTGGTAATTGAAATTTTGGATTCAGGTGTCTCTATTGGCTTTTATGATAAAAGAAAAGAATTTAATTTGAAGGCTATTAAATTTTGTGACTTTCAAAATAATCTTCACTTTGAAATAATAAAGAATTCCTTTTATTCTCAAATTAATGGAATAAAAAATATTTCTAATAACCATTCAACTTTTGTCAAAGCTTTAGATAATTTAAATAATAATTTAAAAGAAAACGGCTACCCAAAAATTTTCTTTAAAGTCATTAACTTATTTATTAAGGATTGAAGATCTTTTAAACTTCGTTAATTTGCTTCGAATTTTTCTCCATAGATGGAGCCAGGTATGCTAGTATCTAGACGTAACTTCCTTTGTTCTCGAAAGCGTCATTCTTACTTGTATATCGGAAGAGGGCAACGTTGTTTACTTTATCTATTCTCTCTATTTGATTTGTTATAAAAAACTTTATTAAGTTTCTCTTCTAAAAAGTTTCTTTCCTTTATTTCAGTTATTATATAAATTCAGGCCACAGAGGGAATAATTTTTGAGTATGCAGTCATTCCCTTGATTTTAAATTTATCCATATTAGAACTCCGATGACGAGTGTCCTTTGAAAACGTTCGCCATTGGAGTTCTCTTCCATTCTAATTATTTTCTTTTAATGTGTTTTAATTTTTCTTAAAGCATGATTTTTGTTGTTTGATTTTATAGTAATTCGTTAGTTATTTATGGACAATATTACTGATGCCATTACTGGATGCTGCTGCGTTGGCGCGCACAAGTTATCGCTATTGTTTACTTCTTCTGTATTTTGTTTTTTTTATTCAAATATGTCTTTTTTATTTTATTGGAAGTTGCAGCGTTTTTGCGCCATTCTGTCTAATACAAAGTTTAATCAATTTTTTAACTTTTAATTTTTGATATCTTTTGTTAAATCATTTCGCTTGTACTTGTTTACCGACTTAACTCATTCCTCTTTCAGTTGCTGAATTGAAGCAATTACGGACCATTATTTAAGTCATGAGTGTGATTCCTTTCATTTTAAAGAATTTGAAACCATTTAAATCAGCGTATCGGAAGCCATTTACACAGATAATATGCATAAACAGATAGGATTTCATCGGGGAAAGCACATTCACGATTCAGAATGTCATTCTGGCTACCTTCAACGAAGCTATTTGTCCGAGAAAATCTCAATTTTATAACAATAGCTTATTCAAAACCCAAATCACAGAAAGTACCTCTCATTTGCCATCTGCGGTTTGTCAGGATTGGATTTCAGCAGACTGGCCACCCGTTTGTCGTTTGGCCAGATATATCATCTGCCTTTTATGTAGACGGTCATTAGTGTGTGTCGGGGGTGAAACTGAATGAGAATGAAATTTGGAATAATATATTATCGACAAATAATCAGCGAGAAATATTTGCGCTTAAAAGATGAATGAATCATTCACTGGATAACGTTTACTTTCTCGTAAACGAAGTATGCAAGGAGATAGGCTGTAATCGCGAATAGCGATCTCTATTGGTCAGGTGTTGACTTAAGAGACGGAGGGATCCAGGACCCAATTAGGAAGGCCTTGACTTAGAGTCCAATTAGACTCTTTAGTGAAAACCCTATTCCACTCAAGAGCAGCCTTGTATGTGATCCTGGTGCATGTTCAATCATACGTAGTGGGTCGTGGGCCAAACGTCCTAATGTTGGTGTGGTGCGGAAGTTTAGAGAGGGGATGCCAGCTCAGGTGTCGTCCGCGTCATCACACCTGGAGTTCAAAATTACGAGGTCCGGCACAAATTAACTAAACTAATCTCTGCAACGCGCAAAAACTTCGACTTCGATATTTTCTTGTTTAATTTCTAGAGCAATCATTTTTGCTAACATTCCTCAAGGAAGTATATTTATGAAACAGCAAATGGAGAGTAGAGGCGAATGTAAGATCCCTTAATGGTAAAACCGATTCTTTTTCTACAGACATTCATTTGTAAAACTGCAGTTATTTTAAATTCCACACAGGCCTTATGGCCACCCAGCACCAATCTGGAATAAATTTGATAAAAATAAATTTTTAAAACATTTCTATTAGTTCTAAAAATAATTTTCATTTTAATTATTTTCCACTTTTTAATCATTAATTTATATACCATTTTTATGGATATTATAGAATATTGAAATAAAATTTCTCTAACTCACTACCAGATGTCGCCACTCGTGTAGAATAAAAATATAATTTAAATGAATCGATTAATTGATAATTCAGTTCTGAAAATATTAAAATGTTTTATTGTCATCGGAAATATACATGGTGTACAAAATTTGAAAATTCAAGTAAATTATGTGTTGATTGTCAGTCCAATCAGACAGTCTATCTTTATAAATATGAAACAAGTGAAGCTAATGTCTTGCGTCCCTTTTTAGGAACTCTTCTAAAAATCTATCAAATCCACAGAATTTTTTTAACATAAATTTTACAAATAAGAATTTTTAGTTATTCGTTTCTTCTACGAGGACAGATCTAAAAAAGTTTGCAAGGTTAATGAAAAAATTATTTTTAATATTAGACAGAAAATACAAAAGAGAATTAAGAGGCATACTTGCCTATCCATTTTCCACATAATCACCAAATCTATTTAGGCATTTATCTGAACGCAGGACCAACTTGTTTAACCCGGCTTGGCAGAAATCACGTCCTGTCCATTGAGCTAGTTCTCGACAGCTGTTTTCACATCACAGTTTGAAGGGAACCTTGTTCCAGATAAGTGTTTGGAACCCAGATTGGATGCCATATCTGGGCTGTATTCGAAGAGGCTCCAGACTTCCCGCTTGGATTTTCGCAGCAATTCTTGAGTTTTGCTAGCAGCATGGGTATTGTCAAGCAGAGGTTGGCACCATCACTCAACATGACAGGGCGTTTGCGTCGGATAACTTCACGATGGCCCAGTGACTATTTCTTTTCTCCAAAATTGAAGGAATATTTATCTAAAGCAAGGTTCTCTTCAGGCAGTGATGTGAAAACAGCTGCCCAGAACCGGCTCAATAGACAGAACGTGTAAAACAAGTTGGTATGCGTTCAGATAAATGCCTAAATAGATTTGGTGATTATGTGGAAAAGTGATCGGCAAGTATGCCTCTCAATTCCCTTTTGTAGCCTTTTTATTTTCAAAACAGATTCGAAAATAGTTATTTGGCAATGTCAAGAAAAAAGCAGTAATTTTGTTAAATTATTTTTCAGTTAATTTGCATGCATTCAAGAAATTTAACAGTGATTACAACGGTAAGAAAATATATTTGTTTGGACTTCATATAATTTCTAGAGCCCCATAGTTTTCTCTGCATTTTGCATTGCGTCCCTAAATACGGAGGCTAAGCTTAACCCCTTCACATCCAATGACGTCTCCGACAAGTGCATCGATTTACAGAATTTTTGCTAATTAAATCCGCATTCAAGTCATCTTAACAATTAATTTTCAATACAAAAATCACCTGGACACGCATAAATGTCTCGAGTATCCTTTGCCATCTTAAATAGATTGAAATAATAAAAAAAATATCCCAAATGGTTGGTGGCATCTAATTAAGAGGTTAAATAAAATCGTATACCCTCTAATCCCCTTGGGATTAAGAGGGTATGGATTGAAATAATAAATATCCCAAATTGGTGGTGGCATCTAATTAAGAGGTTATATATAATCGTATACCCTCTTAACCCCTTGGAATTAAGAGGGTATAGAGGTTATCCTGCCTGAGAAATTTATGGTTAGTGCCCCCTTGGGGTTAAGAGAGCATTAAAACAGAAATTTTTCACGCAGGATATTTCTTATAGTGTTTTTCCAGTTGGCTTCATATGTAATATTACTATAAAAAATACGACTTGTGCAATAATGAGTTTAATACTTGAGTGTAAAAACTTCGTAGGGCAATTCGCCGATAAAAAACGTGATCAAGTATTAGGCCGGAAACAAATTTTGATACTTCCGTGTCATCAGATGGGAGTAAGGAAAATCTGATCACCTCACCCAGATGTGAAAAGAATGGAAAATTATGCGTTCCCAAAATATCAGCGAGGGAAATAAGATGGGGAAAATATTTAAACCTGTTCCAAAGTGAGGTTTCCATAAATATTTCGGTGATTTATGCGACGCGATCTGTTTTGTAGCACTCTGCCGGGGAAGGTTCCGTTTCTTTTCGGGTGTCATATGCATTTGTAAAGAAATCCCACCGAGGAAAGCTCTTCCTTTCGCAGTAAACACAAATATTTTTCGGGTTCCCTCTTCCGGATTTGCATTCTTTGGGAGCTTCCTTTTTTCCTTTCAATCGCGGAACTCTGGGAAATTATTTTTATTCCCTAGCACTTCGAGATATTCAAAAATATTTTCCGTCTCAATTTCTCAGCGCTGGAATTGCTATTTTTTTGGCGATCTATCACTATATTTCTTCTGTACAGAAAACTCAAAGAATAGGAGAAGATGCCTCCTTAAAAACTGCACAACTTAAAGCTACAAATTTATGCTTAATTATTTATCTTTGTGAATTTAAATATAGATTGAATTTGGACTTTCTATGTTTCATGTTTAAGTCTCTGCAAAGTTTTTCTTCCAAAACAATTAGCTTCTAGTATATGGTATTTCTACAAAGAATGCTAGGTGCCATTGAAATTGTGTGACAGAACAGATTCCCTTTTTGAGATTGAAACAATCAATATTAGGAAACAACAATACAACGCTTATTTCCACTAAAAGACAAGTTATAACAAATATTGCATAAATTTTTCCGAATATTTATGTAAAACGTAAAGTTATTTTTTCCCTGGATTGTTTCCTTTGATGAATTAGGAGGTGCAATTTATTATCAGTGTTTTAGGTTTGTAATCTAACTCTATTAAATAGACCGCTCGAAAAGCCTCAGATGACACAGTGGCCTAGCATCGGGAAGACAGTGGGGTGTAGACAACCCAGGCGCTAATTTTAAAGGGGAAAAATCCCATTATCCCCCCGTTCCACTCACTCTCTCTACGCCACTGAATACCTCCTGTTCTACGGAAAGAGGCGGTCGCCTGTTTTAACCTGAAATGCAAGTGTCTTCTGCTTGCAGTGGCGTTGTGACTTGGAGGCAAGGGAACAATGGCGAAAGCTAAATAGGATGAGGGGACAAAAAAATTTTATCTCCCGGGAGCCACTTACTCTCGCTACGCCACTGAGATGATACCCACCATTCTGTCCTTAAGATTCGAGTTCCCAAAAAATAAGAGAGCCACGCTCACTTTACATTGTTCTGGAAATTCGTCCTATTGTATACGAATAAAAATGCGAATGAAATGAGAAAACAGAACTAATTATCCGATTTTTCGAGTCGGTTTTTTTTAAATGACTGGAGGCTGTCTTTTTAAACACTGGCTGATGTTAAAGGCGTAGGACTACTTTACTTCCGTGACTCTTTTGTTTCTCGAAGATTCTCTGATTCTCTTTGTTACTCGCGATACTCTTTTATTTCTCGAAGTTAATAGTGATTCTCTTTTGTTTCTCGGAGTTACTCTCAATTCTCTTTTGTTTCTCTGAAATACTAATGTATGGAAAATTGGCGAAATAAAGTAAAACTAAGTTTACAATGGAAATTGTTTTATTTTTTAATAAAATATATTACATTGTCAATTCTTTTGTTTTGAATTCTTCAATCGTTCGCGGATATGTTACAATTCTGTGTAGGATCGGTCGATGATATGAAAAGTAACATACATAATTTAATAATTCGGGAATAATGTTTCTTTTAAAAGTTGAATTAATATATGAATTCCCCAGAGTACTAGGATAATTTGTTGGCACCATGTTCAAATCAAAATGCTTCTTCATCAAACCGAACGCTTTCTCATTCCTTTTGACATCTACAATAAAGTCACCCATAACGATAATTGGAACATCTTTATCTATATAAAACTCTTCATCGACCAGCAAACTTATCTCTGAATATTTTATAAGTGCGCTGAATAAAAACATTTTCAAATGGAATGCATCTACTCCCGGATGAATGTAAACAGAAGATAGTATACAACGCGACTGACCATTAATTGTATATTAATTGTTTTTAACATATGTAGCTGCCGAGATATAGAGGATCGCGTCACCAATTCATGCGTATTTTTGCCAGTCAGTAGTCGCCGAACTACAATGAACCTTATGCATGTGACGTCACATCCTCCGACACGTGACCTGCCGGCGGCAGCCATTGGTCAGTCTTAAACAGCTGACTCAGAACTGCTTTTATTTCTGAGTCACTTGTAGGCCGATCGTTTCGTTTATTCCTCCACAGCTGTTTTTCTATAACTCTCGAACCCAAACGGTGCATAAGGTCCATTCCGATTTTCAATTTTTTTTTTGTAACTTCTGTTGTTACCGTTCTCGAAAATAAGATATTAGTTATGTTTTTAACGTATGTAGTTACCGATATATAGAGGATCTCCCATACAACGATTTTTTGTGGCTTTTTGGCATGTGAATCAAATTCTTTCCCGAGACCCCAATGGGAGGAACGTAGTCCTACGTTAAAAAGACTTAAAATTTGAAACCGGCATATGTCAGACTAAGCGCGTCAGTATTCGTGGACTACCAATAATATTACTATATTTAATTTCTCTTAACTTTTTGAAGCATGATGGATTATTTTCTTATCCAGTCTGAATGATGCATCTTTTGCGCATTCTTGCAGAATAGCGCTTGTTATAAAAACCATATAATAGCAAAAACATAGAATAATTTTTAGGAATTGAAACAAATTAATAACAATATTTTTCAGTTTTCTAAAGCGCTAAATAAATCCTTAAACTCAGGCATGTATAATTATGCATCTTATATCTTTCGTGTCTCAAAGGGTTTAAAAATCTCTACTCACCAAATTAATCCCAGTGCTCGGATATATAGTTTTATTTCAATCTTCGATCTGTACCGAACTTGATTCGTATCCAAATAGTTCTGTTGTTCATATCCCGTATAATGCTAAAGGCCTTCTGCATCGGTATAGTTCTAAACATAAAACCCAACTTTCTGTAATCCTCACAAAATTAGAATAACACAATGTAAATTTTAAAAATAACTCTAGCATTCTAAATTTAGTACTTTCGACTAGGTTCGCAGAAACATTCTATTTCTCCTGTGTAACTCGAGCAGAATTCGTCTCGGTTCTTCATGCATACTTAACAGAACCCAGATCTGGTTTTTTTTCCAAGAAAGTTCGTCTGAAAAAAAAGTCCCCTCTCAGCTTTCGAAAGGGTGCTTCAGTTCATCAGATAAAAGGTGGCGAGATAATGCAGCTACAAATTACCTCCGTCGTGACCCTAATTGCGCGGCGAATTTTACACCCATCAGCAAAAAAGGTGCTTCCTTTTGTCTCTCGCCATCAGCTCGTAAGGCACTTCGTGAAAATTTAATTTTCGCCAATCATTCATTCATTGGCGAGAAAAAAAAGGGTCGATTCGATTGGCTGCTGGCTATCGAGCCGAGAGGTGCTGTTGAAGACAGACAATCAGGGACAATGTATTTTAAATTTTCTGTTACCTAATCAGGTCCGCATTCATTGCTGTATTTAGAGACAAAAAATAATAATAAGTGGGAGTGCTCTTCCCTGGACTTTCTCGCTGACCGCACCAAACGAGGCCCTGTTTTAACTTGTTTGTTCGGCATTTCTTCTGTTTGTTTCGAAATTATTAATTGAGCCACGTTTAAAGAGGACACAATGTATGTTTTTCCACATATGACATGCATATAATTTTTTTTTCCGAAACGCATTTCTTGCAGGTTTAACTGAAATCGACGGTTAAAATAAAGTTCGTTCAAAGTGAAATTAAATTAAATTTATTGTTCTCGCATCTTCCATATAGAATTATTCTGGATTAACTAAGGTTACATTACATTAAGTTACAATATTCAACTGTCTACGCATGTCGAGTTTTGTCCGTCCCCGTGAGAGGGAAAGCCATTTTCTCTTGAGTCACTCTCTATCATTCTTCTCCGGAAAGCGAAGAGGTCCTTGCAGCGCCATCCACCGGCAGGAGGGCGAGACAAAATGTGGTTGTCACACAGGTACATTAAACCCATACAGTACCGAAAGTGTTTAAGCCCTTTCAGGGTCAAAGTCGATTTATTTTGCTTCATAGAAACGATTTTATTCTGTATATAAAAAAAGGCAAAGGCCATTGACTCACTTAATCACTAAATCTCCCACGCCCCCGGGTCTAGGAACTAGAAATTTGTCATGTAGTTGCTTTTTGGATAGTAGGTGCTCACTAAGAAAGGATTTTTTTGAAATTTTAATTAGAATTTCGATTAATTAAAAATTAGCAGAAATTTTAAAGTTTTCAACAATAAATTTGGTGCATATTATCGCACAGAAACTACTTTGACACCTCCTTAAAATTCAAAAACTTTGCTTTTGAGTGGCACCCATTTTATTTCCATAAACGAAGACGCAAGTAATAAAAAATCCCTTTCGGAAATCTGGAAGGCAAAGGTAGATTTCTTTACGGTAATGTTATTGATCAATATAGACTTTGGCAATTACTTTATTGTTTCCACACATTGCAATATTTACGTCGTAATTCTGTGTATTCATGACATTTAATTTTTTACTAAATTTTATCATTCTACTCAAAAGGTTATGTTAGATTTATTGATCAGTATATTGCTCAAATTTTTTATATTCCAACACATAATCACTCAACAGGTAGGAGTCATAAAGAAATAAACATCCCAGCAATATAATATCCCCTACGTAACAGTAAGCCAGCATATCTGACACAGTAGCAAGAAATTATATATATATATATATATATATATGTATAAAATATATATATACTAGACTCGCAAGACTCCCAATATTTCTCGAGCCTCAACTTCGGTACTTTTCCCTCTTGCGCCAAAAAACCAAAACTCACTCGGTACTTTTCCCTTTTTGGCATTATAAAACTCGCCGCGTCTGCATAATTTCCTCTTTCGTAATCATGTAACGCACTGAGAAAATCACGCCGTTTTGGGCGTAATTCTTTACTCCTGGTCATGGCTTTAATTTTCCCATAATCCTTTGAAAGTGTAATCTATTATTGAGTACTCTATGACTAATTTAATTTTGCCTATTTGACTGTAATCTTCTTCAACTAACTCTACACTTTACTTAATTGAATATTGTTATATATATGTCATAATCTCCCTTAATTTTACTTTAAATTCTAATATTATATATTTTAAAGTTCTTGATGTATTCCAAAATCACTTTTCTTAAACTCCAGTTTCGTTTTATTTCCCGCACTGGAGGTATATCAAATCTTTCATTTTGGCATATTTATTACTAAAAGAATACTTTAATCGCTTTCACGTGCCCACCGCTAATCATAACGGCGTCTCTTTGGCACCAGACTTTTTACCTGAAACGCCTACGTAACTTATTAAAAATACCCAATATTCCCTTCACTTTGATCGCGTGTCCATATGTTATTCCCTTATCCGAGAGAATACAGGGATTTTGCTGTTCACTTTCGCTTGTAACCTAAACGGAGATGCACGTATATCCACCACTCTATTATTGATAATAAAATAAGAGGTAGTTATTTGCTCTGCCTGTTTATTTTCAACGACTGCAACCACGAATACGTTATATATATATACAAAATTTTATTAGGGGTCGTCTACATATTTATAATTGCACTAACTTCAAAATTTACAATGGCAACACACGTTTTTGATTATATAAATAATTTCCTCTTCAAAAAATACTCCAAGATATGAATTTCGCATGTATTTGCAAACTATTACATCCAAAAAGTTCTAGGTCAATAACTATAATATATCTGAAAAATATCAACAAAAATTCAAAGTTTTGCTTTAACATTACAAACTCACACGGGGAGTTTCTACACCCGTGAAAGTTCTTCTTACTTTTCATTTTGAATCACCTAACGTATGTAACGATTAAGAGTGCTTCGACGGTGTAATGTCATTTATCTTCTAATAAATTCATTTTATGATTTCCTTTTAGTATTATCCAAGGAAACAGTACCTTTGACTTAAGCAGTGAAATTTTATTTTAAATTTATTTACTGCTAAATAAAGTTATATATGTTTGAAATACGATTCAAGAAGGCCAAGTTTTGTATTTTGTTACAGCTTAATAAAAGCATTTAACTCTTTGGGGCACGTGTGAGTGTAAGGATTGATTTAGCACTTTAGGACGCTGGAAAACATTGTTGTTAGTTTGTTTCAATTCCTAAAAATTAATCTGTGTGTTTTTGCTATTTTATGGTTTTTATAATACGCGCTATTCAGCAAGAATGCATTAAGGATGCATCATTCAGATTGGATCAGGAATTAACCCACCAAGCTTCAAAGAGTTAAGCATTCGATTATAAAACCTTTAGAAAATGCGTATCCTACATCTATCAGTTGACCTTATTTCGCGATATATTACATTCTCTTTAATCCTTATTAATTTTCTCATAATTTATCCGATGTCAGCTCGTCGTATTCAAATTTTAAAAACATCAACATAAGCTTCCTTAAATAATAGTTTTATGAAGCCAAAAGAGAGCAGATAATTGAAACATTTTCAATCTCCTTCGCATAAATTCCATTAAAATGACAACGCAAAACCCAAAACAAGTTTTTAAATCTAATAAACGCGTAAACAGTTTGTCCCGGAAAATTTAAATCCTACGACATCTCGTTAGTTGACTGTGACCGGCGAAAACCGATTACGAGGTAGGGTGTTTTGACAGCGGGGTGTCGGGTAACGGATAATGAAAAGTGAACTGCACGCCGGAGTAAACAGGTTGCTATCGATTCTCCTGTTGAAGTCATTGTGGTGCATTATACTATATGAAAGATAGGTTTTCAATTTTGACTTGTATGATGTAATTGAAGTTGTTTAATAATTTTAAAACCATTATATCGTATGACAGGCAATAGAGTTCCATTTAGTGGATTAAAGTGTGGAGAAATTGTTGTTTGGCTTGAAGAAACCTATGAGCCAAAGTGGTTTAAGTATATTTTTTGTGAAAATGGGTTGATGGGGCAGTATTTCTATTACGAATTCTATTAGATATTGAATCAATACATTTGCAAGTAGCTACAGTTAGCATATTTAAACATAACCTACCCTTAAATATATATTTTGATTTTCTACAAATATTTTATGTCTTGGTCATCGATCAACTTTTAGAGATAATTTAATTTCATTTATCATGCTTCGTATTTTAAAAAAAATTGCATTATCCCAAACTGTTCTCTTTCGAAGTAGTTTTGTATAATAGAATCAAATCTAATCTAAATAGTGTTTCTCGCTCCCTCATTTAAATAATTAAATTCTTTAAATTACTTTATCCAAATTTCATTCAAAATTCTAGTGGAATACATGATATTTTAAACTTGTATGTCCTAATAAATTTCACATAATAAGATTGAAGACTCATTTATAATAACTTGAGTGAAATTTGATACGCAAAGTACATCTACATTTAACTTTAATCTTATTTATCTGGAACAACCTATTTTTCTATAAAAAACAAAAGAATTATAATTGTGTAATAAAATATAAAAATAATTACAAAAGTAATATATATTTATAAAATGTATTCGTTGTTGTAGTCGTTAAATAAAAAAACAGACCGAGTTACATTCTAATTTTCTTTTATTATGGGAGAGTGATGGAATGTAAGTACATCTTGGTCAAGTTTTCATGCCAAAAAGAGAGCAGAAAATCCCTGCATTTTTTAAGGTAGGGATTTAACATATAGACACATGATCAAAGTGAAGGGAATAATAGCTATTTTTACTATATTACGTAAGTGTTTTAGGGAAAACACTGGCGCCGAAAGGACACCGCATTCGCGATTTTTGTGTGCGCGTGGAAGCGATTAAAATAATCTTTTAGTAATAAATATGCAGAACGAGAAATTTAATATACCTTCAGCGCGGGAAATAAAACAAACTGGAGTTTAAGAAAAGTGATTTTGGAATACATTAAGACATTACTAAGATTTTTAAATATATAATATTAGAATTTAAAGTAAAATAAAGTGAGATTATTATATATATAAAGTCGTTTCAAGAGAACCAGTTGAAAACAATCTCGACAACTTTTCGTCGATTCGAAAAGCCTATTAAATAAATATTTCTTCGTCTTCCAAAAATAGGCGCCATTTTTGTTTTCTTTTACTCGTTCACTGTTTTTTCCGAAGCCTCTATTCCGCAGTTTTTTTTAAAGAAGTCTTAAATATCTGTAAACCCCAAAATCTGAAATAATGGTCATTTATTAGTTTTTTCTGCTTCTTATACAGAACTAACTATCTCTGAAAAATGAGACAACAGGGGGAACA
>BGPR01008722.1:12343-29701 GCA_013235015.1 Araneus ventricosus | reverse complement strand
TCTTGTAGTTAATTTTTGTTCGGATAAAACGTTACTTGCAGGTACAGTGCCTGCGGATAAAACGTTACTTGCAGGTACACTATCACCGGATAAAACGTTACTTGCAGGTACAGTGTGCCAACGTCCGGTCCTTGTCTCATCACCCTAATTAAGTAACATCGGGCGCGGTCAGTACTTGGGAAGGTTAACCGCCTGAGGAACACTACGTGCTTTTGGATTTAAACATACCATGTGCCATTTTTAATTTTAATAGCCTATTTCTCCCTAGCTCATCTTTTCGCTGTGTTTAGTTAAAGGATCCGTGTATTCTCCTTGGTGGAAGTAACAATAGTATGCTGTTACTTCTAATACGATAAAACTCAGGGAAATACACTTCACTTTATTTACAGTGTTACACTAAATTATATTTTAATTTATTTGCTGAAAGTTATCACGGAAATTGCGCAAAATTACACTTCATATCTGTGTATTAGGAAACATAAATTACTTTTGTATTTAAAGATGCGCATTCAGAATATGATTATCTTCCCTTCATTCAGCAATTTCATAGATGCGATATTTTATGAAATGCACGTTCCCTTATACAATACTACTACATTTTAATCCAATTTATTTACTATAGATTCAAAAGGGAATTGAGTAACATTACGATACACCATTTACGAATGAAAGTTACTGTCCTACCGCCACGAGAGAAACCCCAGACACCATACATGCCAGTGGTGGTCGTTATGGAAACGGGATATTCCACTGCATTTTGGGGATGAAGAAAAGGGCTTTATTCATTTGGTGCCTATAGAATCGGCGGAAATCTCATTTCGTTTTGTATTTCGGTCGCAAACGAATTCCTCGGGTAATGAAGTGCGCTTGGTTTGCCGAATGTTGCGGTTGAATTTATACCTATTTCCCTCCTTTCATTCGTCTACTAGCGGAAATCCTGTACAGGGTTTTTCTCGTAACGGTAGGAGAGTACATATTTTTATTATAGTTGTTTTCTCTTTGCTTATGTTAAAAATCTTTATAAATATTACAATAACATTATTGCATGCTTACATTATGAGCCTGTAGAAACCAGGGGGGGGTGTTCCTCCCCAGTGGTGAAGCGTAGGGGCGCAAGGAGGGGGATATGGATGTCTCGAGTGCCAGTCTTGGGGTGCGCCATGGAGACAAAACTTTAGTGCGATTATACCACTTTTTAATAGGAAATGCAATTAGGGGGGGGGCTTGAAAATAATACCATGCCCTTGACACCTTCACCCTTGTTAAACCACTGACAACGATCAGGGAGAAATAATCACATAAGGGTCCGGGCGCCACCTAAGTTTGCTACGCCACTGTTCTTCCCTAGATTTTCTCGTATACTAAAACAATATGGAACGTGTTGTACTTCATATTCTTCTGAAGAAAACCGAGCAAACATTTTGGACTTTCTTTCCACCAACTGGGTCGAACATTTGACGCCAACATTTTGATTTAGAACTAACTGCAAATCAAATTTTATTTATCAACGTCATTACGTTTTAAAGCCATTGCATTCACTTAAAAACGGATATACAAAACAACAGATTATCAAGCCTTAGATGGATATGGCCCAAGATTTGACACGGACCTATGATTGTGATGTCCAAAGCATGTTCTAAATTTCATTGCTCTAGCTTTTGCGTTTTAGAATTATCGTTTTCACATGGATACAGGCAGCCATACAGACAAAGAGACATCCCGTAGACTATTTCGTCCCAAATTTGCCAGAAATGTACAATTGTGGTGTAAATATCGCATTTCAAATATCGTCTCTCAAGCTTGTTTTCCAGTTATCGTGTTCACAGACAGAAAGGCATAATTCAAAAAATGGTTCTATCGGACTTAGGGAAGCCTAAAACTTGAAGATTTATTGAAATCTTGAGGTCGAATTTTTTCCACGATTACAATACTTTCCATGCCGTATACGAGCAAGTAAGAGTTTACGTGTTCGAGCTTTTTCTATAATTGATCGAACAACAAACGAAACTGCTTTATATCCGTTTCAAAAAAGTTATATCAAAATAAATAAAAGCAAGGAAAAATGGTGCTGGTCTCGAATTTTTCTCACAGTAAATGCAATTATATTAATATATATATAATATATCCTATAAATTTCGAAATAATGTATCTGGGTTGTCTTTTTCATAGCAATAGTTTTAATCTTATTATCTCTCAGTATTCACCTCGAATCCACTCAAAAACTGTTGAAAAAAAACAAGAAAGAAATGATTAACGTTTTGCCTTCATCCCATTAGGTGAAAAAGCATAAGCTATTGATGGACGGAATGGCCATTACTTCTTACTGTATTTCAATAAAATTTAAGTTCTCTAATATATAACTAACCTGTTATTTATTATGGGGTAATTTTATAGAAGGAAAACGGTGAATTTTTACAAATAATTTATTCTATTCTATTTACTAATTCTATTTATTAACGAGAAATTGTTTATGTTATTTACATTTATTTTGATTTGACAAAGCTGGACTTGTCCGTTATTAATAAACATGAATCCAGTTTTCCAGTTGATTGGTTAATCTGATTTTTAATAAAGTTTCTAGATAAATTTGTTTATTTAATGTATGGCGTTTCTTAAAGTATATTATGGTCTAACACCTCTTAATATTTATGGCGCCCTGAATCGGAGGTTGTGCGTGTGCTCATAATCAAGAACTAGTTTGTCAGTGCCAGGCTCGCTTGAACCATGAGATTTGGCTGTCTTTACGAAACGATTTTGTGTAATGAAAATAAATTTGTACAGTTGACATTCTCATCATTGACTTTTAATCAGTAATGGATGCGTCACATTTAACACTCTATAACAGGCCATGACCTTAATGGAACCCAAATCTTAGAAATATAGTAGTGGCTTGTATCTACTTAAATTTTAAAAAATACTTAAATTCATCATGTTCATGAACAGCATTGCATTTTTATGAAATATTATTTTATGAATTGTCATTTTGAAAGATACAATAGACTTCATTATTTACTAAATAAATTTGGAACTCTTCGATTCAACTTTCATATTCCTATCTACGATAGACTTCATTACTTACTAAACAAATTTCGAACTCCCCGATTCAACTTTCAGAATCCTATCTACAGTAGACTACATTACTAACTAAATAAATTTCGAACTCTTCGATTCAACTTTCAGATTCCTATCTACAATAGACTTCATTACTTATTAAATAAACTTCGAACTCCTCAATTCAACTTTCAGATTCCTATTTACAATAGACTTCCTTACTTACTAAATAAATTTTGAACTCT
The DNA here is from genome assembly GCA_013235015.1 of Araneus ventricosus. Taxonomy (NCBI): domain Eukaryota; kingdom Metazoa; phylum Arthropoda; class Arachnida; order Araneae; family Araneidae; genus Araneus; species Araneus ventricosus. Next base: position 26,405 of record BGPR01008722.1, on the reverse strand, counting down.
TCGATTCAACTTTCAGATTCCTATGACCAAGATACAGCATCCAGTGAAGATATGTGGTACAGCAAGCATTGTCTGTAAAGAACAAATTTTCATTTTAGAAGGACAAACAACAAAAAATTGTCGAAACTACATGCAATTGTCGCATGACAACCCTTTAAATATTTAACTTAGATGTTAATCTGCCAAATATAGATGAACGAGTTTTTCAAATGCAAATTATTGTTCTAAACATCCCAGAGGAAACGAACTTGCTTTTGAATAAATTTCAGCACAAATTAAGCAAATAATTTTTCCAGAAGTAAGACAGCTCAGTTTATAGTTTTGGCTAGCTGAATTGTTACTTACGTTCGTGTGTCCCGGAAGAGTTGTTGCTTGTGAAATTAGAAACATGCTGCGATCTCAAAAATTAATTACTTTCTACGTGTATCAGCCTTGTTATAATATAAATTAGAAGGCGAAAAGTGTTACTAAGCAGAGCTATTTAGGTTTTGTTTTGTTTTGACAGCAAAATTATTATTCTTAAGAAACATGATTTATTTCTTTTATGTAGAATTATATTTTAGAAGATGAAAATACTCTTTAGTTGAGGAAAAAGATGGAACTTTATGTATCCGTTTAATCTGTTATGCGATGACGAAAATAGTTCTCTATGAAAAACTAAATTGGCATCATTTAATCTTTTTAGGGCCGAATGACGATATATCGTCGTTCGCAACACTTGCGAACAGGGCCAAAGACGATATATCGTTGCATATGCAATGGTATTCGCATCGCGAGAAAACGATTAATATTATATATTCGATTAATATTATATACTTATATTAATAATATTCGATTCATATTTTAAGTTAATATACGATTTTTCTGTTTTTTATATTTGTTATTCATATGATTTTTAACAAATATTGAAATACATTTGGCATTAATTTATTCTTCCTTTATTTCGTAATATGCTCCTTTTTTAATTTTGTAAACATCATTCTTATTTTGTTTTTTATGAGCCTTTTCCCAAACCTCAGCAAATTCGTCAAATTGGTCCGGCATACTTCGCATAGGCACGATACTTTCGGATCGCATTAAAAGGGTTAAAAGATATGCTTCTGAATTTTAAGATGCCTTAAAATAGTTTTTGTGCAACAGTATTTACAGAAGTTATTAAAGTAAAAAGCAAATTTGATTAATATTTAACTTATGAAATTTCTAATTGAAATAGAACTAACTCGCCAGCCGGTTTGTGAGATTTCATAACAGAGAACTTTCGCTTCTGTGTCGGATGCGCACATCATTAACTAGTGGAATTTGCGCACACATTGTAGGTTTACGGGATCTTAATTACCATTGACAGGAAAACTTGGCGAGCAACTAGAGGGGCAATAGAGAATGCATACTTGTCGTTCTGAAAAGAGAGTGATTGATGTGCGAGGGTTCTTTTCTATGGGATAATCACCACTTTCCCAAGGGAAAATTGATAATTAGGCCTTAGCGCTGAAATGAAATGCATATCTCTAAGCAGTATTATTACCATTAATTTTCTAAAATATTTGGCATATATTTAGGTTTATATGATTTAGAATTAATCAGCATAAAAACAAAATATAAACTTCATAAGCTGTTGAAATTTTAAATAACTTTCATGTTAAAAAAATTCGTCTTAGAAAAGTCAATGAATGTTTCAATAGCAGAAAATGCTTCTAATATAAATACCATACTGTAAATTGAATAAATGTATTTTTTTTGGAAAATATAGCTGTCAGCGGAAATTGATGTAACTTATATATCTTTAAAAGTAAGACAGGGAATGTTCAACTATCATATCATTTTTAACGAATTAAAATAATTAATACCAATTCTTTAATGAAATCAAATTAGCAGCACCAATTAATCACATTACCAAGAAGAAATCTGATTTAATCTCGCCAATAAGCTATTTAAATCACATATTTCATGCAAAATGAGAATATGTATAAATAATTAGAAATCAGCAAACAAAGAAAGGATGAAGAGATGGTTCAACTTATTTAACCTTTGCACTGGCTTTTGGATATCTATTTTAAATAGATGCTGTTTTTCAAGAAATATGTTTCTTGTTAGCGCAAAAAGATAAACTGAATCTATTTCTCTCCCTATTAGCAAAGAAAAATGTGTGTGTTTTTTTAAAAATAATTGAGATAAATGCGAAATTTTAACGTTTAGACTTCTTTTTCTCTACACGCATTACACCTGTTTGAATTAGTTATTATATTAAAAATAAATTTCAGATTTTTGTTTGAATTAAATACTTTTTTAACTTTGTTTTTTTTACCTACACATTTTCTCTAACATTTGAGTTCACTGGGAATTTTTTTATGTAATTATTGCTTTGATGACGAAAATAGAACCTATTCTTCAGTACAAATACAAGTCGAATGATTTTCCTTTCAACAAAGGAAATTTGGCTGAAATGTTTTGATATTATATCTTGCAAAGCTGTAATTTACACTAAATATCAATGAAAAATTCATTTGATTCTTTTATTATTTAAAATGCAGCAAAAGAGAAGTGGGCACAGCATTTAAAATAGAGGTGCTAAAAACTGTAGATATTTTAATTGACAAATAATAAATATTTATAAACGTATCAAAAATGCTAATCACGGCAGTTTCCAGTATAACATTACTGGGAGTCTTAAAATAGTCTTAATATTAAATTAAATCAGATTGATACTGCAAAATTAATTGGATTAAAAAAATGTAAAGAAATGAAATAAAAGTGGAAATAGGATTTTTTCGAATATTGATTTCATATTTCAGAAAATTACACTTTTTCTACAGGAAACTGAGAGCCAGAGTCTCAAAGATACAGGGAGATTATACAATGCGAAAATTAAATAAGTATTATTAATAGAGGAAATAGGAAGTACAAGTTCTGTTCAAAATACAGGGTGGTTATAAATTATTAAACCCATTTCAAAAATTACCAAAAATTCTAATAATGTTATAACTGAGAGGTTTTTAAATGAGAGAGTAAATAAAGTTTTTTTCAGATAACTGGCGTACCATTAAGGCGTTCTAAATTTGCTACAGCGACAGATTTCCCCTACGCAATGGTTACCGATCAGCATAAATCAATGTGCTTTTTTTTTCAGGTTTCCTTTTTTAGTTTGTTTTGAATATCTCGTAAACTATTCAGTTTTCGAATTACAATATTGATTTAACAAATACAAAACTTAAAATTCCCTAAAAATGCATGCTTTTATTTTTCTTCTAGTTTTAATATTTTCGCAGATAATGGCTCTCAAAAATGGGAGATGTCCAATAATTAGCGACCATCTAGACCACCGTAACGGCGTGTTAACTAAAACTTTTTTAAATGCGCTCTCAGTTAAAACACCCACCCCGGATTCGCAACTGACTGTAATCTTCATCACTCTCGTAGATCTCTTTCACATTTCAGCTAAATCTGCTAAAGACTGTTTTTCGACTGTCTTTCAATTGATGTATAGGGGAAGGTGGTGTACCTAGGTCCTTTTTTACTTTTTAATTTTTAATTGGATAATTACTAAAAGAAAGGTAACAAAACAATTTTTCTTTCATATTTTAGGCCTTTATACACAACTTATATTTTTTGTAGATTTTTTTAAAAAAGTATTTCAGTGCATTATTTACAATTTAAAAAAAAGTGCAAATAGGACCAAGGTACACCATGGGTAGTGTACCTTGGACCAGCTATTTCTAGATTTAAAAAATCTAATCGAATAGTTTGAACATAAACATTTATTGGTATGTTAGCTACAGAAAAATGTTAATGAGCACTTTTACTTAATGAGGTCTTAGATTAGACCGAATTTGAAATTATTACAGCAACAGTTGCATTCCTATGAGTAGGCTTAACCAACATTGTAATTAGACAAGTCAATTCCAAATGTTAATTTCCGAAGCTGTGTTTCAGATCCTCCAGTCAACACGGGGTGTGGTAAGTTCCACATTACATCACATTTTTCCACAACATAAGTGGTAGACCATGTAGTGGCCATGCACCAAGGTACACCACTTAGGCATGGTCCAAGGTACACCACTTGGCCCTTTCATGGAAAAAAGATGACTACGAAATTGAGGTTAGGCTTAACATAATTTCTAACACATGTTATTATAGCTAAAACTGTGCTTTATAAGTTAGGCATTTTACTATAAAGTAATTTATGTATGTTTAGGAACTATTAACACAAAATTCAACTGGAAAAAAATTACTTTTGATGGGTCAATTTCCTTTTTCGGGATTCATTCATTCAAATGAGCACCTTGACAAATAAGTTCAAGTTCAATGGGACCTCTGGTGGCAAGTGTACAAAATACATACAGCATTTTCTATACATCTATACAGATGTTGCCAAAATCGGCATTGGTTCAAGGTACACTTATGTCCAAGGTACACCACCTTCCCCTACTCAAAAAATCAGAAAGCTACAGAAATGAAGTTTGGTATGTGGTCTTGGAGCTAGAATTGTCAACAGGTGTCACATTTTGGACGCAATTGATCAACGTGAAGAGGCGCCTAATGAATAATAATCGACACTGTCTTACGAAACATAACTTAAAACATCAGCTATTGTATACGTATATGAGAACACTTGTGAAGGAAGAACACTTTCACTGGTTTTAAGAAATATCAAAGAATATTACATTGCACTTAGAGTATTCCTTTATACACTGACGAGCCAAAACATTATGACCATCCACACATTTTTCAATGAACTCGTCTGGATGACGTGGAGGACACGCAATTAAGTGAGAATGGTATTTAACTGCTGCTGGACAAGGTAAGTAATCATTCCTGCAATTACTTTTGTGAGTGATGGGAAAGGCTGCTGATCTAAGCTAATTTGATAGAGGGCAGATCGCAATGGCCCGAAGATTCGGAACGAGTATCACCGAAACTGTACGACTGATAGGTTGTTCACGATCTGCCGTTGTTAGTATTCATGCAAATTGGATAAATGACGGTGACACCAGCAGTAGACGCCAAGGTGTTGGTCGTCCACGCGTCATCAAAGAAAAAGGACATCGGAGACTGCCCCGCTTGGTAAAGCAAAATCGTCGCCAGGCAGTGGTTCAGCTGACAGCCCAATACAATGCAGGCCCAAGCGCAAATGTTTCGTAACACACAGTTCAGCGGACACTGTTGGATATGGGACTGTGCAGCAGACGTCCCACTCGCTTGCCTCTGTTGACCAAACGTCATCGTCATCTACTCCTACTACTTTCTAAGTGGACATGGCCCTTTTCCTCAATATCTTCATCGCTTTAAAAGAATTGGGTCACCACTTTGCGTCTGCGGGCTGGTGGGCGATGCAGATCATTATACCTTTGACTGCTCGCTGACCAAGGAGTTTCATTTATTGAAGCCTGCGGACGCTCATAAAATAACCTGGTTCAAAAATCTCATCAACAATATTCAGGCTATCGGGAAAATGGCACAATCGTTCAGGATAAGTAAGGAGTTGTGCGATTCACTGACCAGCGATGGGGACTAATTTATTAAGTATTTTACTATGGTTTTTAGCCTAAAATTTTTAACTGTTATCTTTTAATGTGTTATGTGTTATTTACTTTTACATTATACTTTTTGGACCGATATTCACTTTGATATTGCTTTTGGTTTGCCTTATTGGCAATGGGTCTGTTTACCCTTTTAGGGGGTGCGGCGAGGAGGAGTGGGTGAAGTACGTTGGGAGTGTATTCTCCTGGTAGGGCCACCCAAGGCGTGAAGGTCACTCCGTATTCCTCGTTGGCACTTCAGTCCACTAAGCTTAGGCTCAAATGGTTTTATTGTATATGTACTATATGGATTGTTGTAACTTTATTTATTATATTTTTATACATGTTGAAAACTTTTAATATTCTATATTTTTATTATCATATTTCATCTTGTAAATACTTCATCATATTTTTAACTTACTTTTTATAATGTATTTTTTAATATACTTTTTAATTGTTTCTGCCGCTCTCCTTTGTCGGTCCTTTTAATACACCCCTCTTACGGTCGGTCCTTGCATGGCGAAGGTTTGCAGGGTTCAGTGGTCTGCGTTCCTATATATCTTTAATGGTCGCTTTTATATATAGAGAGATCTTTTGGGCTCTTAAGGGTAACTTCTTTGCCCCCTGTCGGCGCTTGAGTGTCACAGTCTTTGATCTCTTGGTGGTGTGTCTCCCGAGAGGACTCTGGGTGTTTGGGTTTTATCTGGAATCTATTTTAGCTAATTATTTTAATGTTTTTTAATTGGTATCTTTAAATTTTTATCTCACTTTGCTGACTGAGGGGTAATTCCACGTTTAGTAAATTGTAGTTTTATTATCAAATCTGTACTGAGTGCATATTGATTTGACACTCTTTTCTGCGTCTGGTGTGCTTGTGTGTGTGTGTGTTGTGTCGTTGTCTGTGATGTCCTTCTTCTTTTTTAGGTCTTTCATCCATGTGTTCAGATTCATTGGATTTTAATTTCATACTTTTGTATATAGAGATGAGATTATCCATTTTTAGCTAAAACTTTTACTTATCACATATCCTAATTTTGTGTTAAACGCATTGTAGTTGCTTTCCAATGTATTACATTTGCTTTCCAATGAATTGTATTTGCCTTCCAATATCGCCCTTGGGCGCAGAACTATGTCTTGGCATTGTAACCTAGCCACATTTATTACCGCCCTTGGGCGTAGTCTGTGCGCATGGTGTTCACACATTTATGTCTGTAAAAACAATTTGTGTAATTAATTTACTGCTCCTGTTTTTGAGCAGTGTTTGTATTCATTTTTGGAAATTTAATAAATCTGCCCGTTGGGCCGGGGCCCGCTGTACCTCAGCGTGCTTTGGGGTGCCCTCTTCCCCGGCTACCCTTCTTTGCTTTAAGCCATTTTTGGTAGGCGGGGTCGTCGCGGGCATTTAGTGGGCCCGAGAACATCGAGACTGGACCATGGATGAGTGGAAGAGAGTTGCCTGGTCAAATGAATCCCGATTTCTCATTCATCCCGTAGATGATAGTGTCAGGGTACGCTGTCTGCCGGCGAACAGTTGCTTCCATCTTGTACAGCAGGTCATACACAGGCTGGTGGTGGCGGTATTATACTTTGGGGGACGCTCTCATGGGCGGCTCTGGCACCCGTAGTTATGATAGAACAGACCTTAAAAGCTTTGAACTATCTGAACATCATTGCGGATCAGTTGCACCCTTACATGGCTTTTGTCTTCCCAACTGGAAATGGAATGTTCCAGCAGGACAACGCCCCATGTCAAGGCTCGGATTGTGTTGTAGTGGTTCGAGGAGCATACTCCACTTAATGCCCTGGACACCTAACTAGCCCGATATTAATCCGATGGAGCACATTTGGGATGTCATGGAGCGGCAGCTCATAGCTCAAACACATGTCCGAATATCTCGACTTTGCGTGACCGCTGCTTGGAAATTTGGTACAACCTGTCTCCAGTCATGTTGCATCTATGCCCAGGCAAGTTGCTGCTGTTTTGATGGCCAAAGGAGGTGCAACGCGTTATTCAGTAGGTGGCCATAATGTTTTGGCTCTTCAGTGTATATTATCAAAAGTTTGATGTCTTTGCTTAAGAAGCAATACAAGTTCTCTCAATATTTCAAAGAGGAATAAACAATTCAATCGTTCGCAACTAATAAGGAATATTTCTGATTTTTTTTCATATCTGGTATTGACACGCTGTCTCATGTTCGTAACAGATATTTTTAAAAAATTGAAAAATGTTCGTTGGTTGTTGCGAAAAATGCAGGTTTTTCTTCTTCCTCTTTGAAACTATGAAAAATTGAGAGAGGCGGTGTTGCTTGTTAAGAGACAATTTATTTATTTTTACCGCATCTGTTTCAATATCGGAAATGTTTATTTGTTGCATTAACGTACCGTTTTACAAGAGGAACATTAACTGATTGGCCACTGATTAATTAATTTGCTAAATTGAAGTCTTATTTTGAAGCAACAAGAGAATCGTTTTGGAAAAATCCCAGTCACTTAGAAAGGAAATTAAATGATGAAAATCTCATCATAGCTTTGGATGGTATAGATGGCTTCGGTTTAACGCTGGAGCATCAGCCGTTGTATACCATGCTATATTATCCCCTCCTGATGGGAAATATTCCATGATATGTTTTCCGTGTTTTAATCTTTTCATTTTCATATCTGATTATTTCATTTTTCGATTACTTTTTGCTTTTTCCATTTTTGAAGCTATTTTCTTCTTTTTAATTAAAAAAAAATTACATTAGAGCTTATCGAAAAAAGGGGAAATCATTACCCCCGCCAAAAAAAACCCCAGTTAATCAGTTATCTTAATTGGTGCCTCACTAGAAAAGAAACTTAATTCTCCAGTTCGAGGCATTGTTTGTTGCAAAAGAAATACAACCCAACACAAAATAAAGCTTTGTTACGGCAACCGTTACAAAACGAAAGGGCCTTCCTTTCCTTCCACATCGTGTAATTGGTCCGTCTCAATGAAGCGGTCCTGATTGCCTAGATCCGACTCCGCTCTAACAATATTTACCCAATTATCGTGGGTGAGCGGGCTTTCACTAATCCCCCTCGCCGAGTTAAAACGGTAATCACTTGCTTCCCTCAGACACCAGAGCAAAGTGAAACCGGGTTGATTTGATTACCACTCCAATGGCGGATTACGTGATTAGCCAGAGTTAATTGCAGTGTCTTTTAAAGACCGCTCGTGTTAAATGGTTAACTCTGCACTCGCGGGTTATTAAAGCAGTTTAATTCACTAGCAATTGTTTTAACTCGAGGATAAAAGGCGGCACTTGTTTAGATGAAACGGGATGAGCTTATTTTGTTGGAAAAGCCGACTCTAAAACTAACTGAGGCATCTTGAATGGCGTAGAGTATTCATGAAAGAGAACAATTGTAAAGCAAACAAATAGATTGTTTGATTTCTTTCTTACACAGTTTTATTTGTCTTTACTTGTTTTATATTTTCAAAGGTAGAATTTGTAATCGATTGTTCATTCATTTCCGAATACGCTTTAGTTTCGAAGTTTTCTGAAATTTTTTTCTGCGCTAACGATAACAAGTAACAAAGCCTTTTAATAATTTCAGAACTTCATTGTCAGTAAATAGATTAATTTAATTAAATTTTGATTCCACACGTGTGGCGCCATCTGGTAGTAAATTTCAGAAAAAATTTATTACAAGATTCCATAATGAAATATAAAAAGGGTAGATTTATAGAATGTGGAAAATAATTAAAATAAAGAAAATCCACTTTTTATACATTAATAAATGCGTGTGTTTTAAAAACTTTTTCATTAAATTTATTTATTTATTTTGTGCCTACTGGACAAACAACTGGATACAGAGCTGCCAAATTTGGTATATGCATACTTTGAATAACGAATATGGGCAATATACTACGAAATTTTAATTAAACTTCTAAATTCCTAAATATATTTTCTTTAACCCTTCAACCGGCTGGAACGTAGAAAGTCGCTCTCTGATGACTATTCTAAAACCGGCTCCGTCGCAGAAAGTCGTTCTTCGATTATTACTCTTAAACCGGCTCCGGCGTAGAAAGTTGCTCTCTGTTTATTACCCGAAAACCGGCTCCGAAACAATTGCGTTCACCATTGAGCTACAGAGAGGCCGTTTTCAAAGCATTCAGCTGAAATATTTTTGCCGTTCAGAGGGTTAAATTTCACTGGTCACACACTCTGCTAGAGCTAAGCGTAATTCTGGCTGCCACTTTCAATAATTCAATCATGTGTCAGCTTTCAGTTTTGTTAATCTTGACGCTGTAATCCCAAAACTCAAGGCTGGGTCAAAAAAATGTCTGACTTAATTACGTAATACGCTCTTTCCCTCCTGGAATAAGCTAGAGAAAAATACGACGGGCATTTTTCTTCGTTTAGAAGATCGTGTGGCTTTTGGTCTACCAGTATGGAGTGGTTGCTAAATTTAGTGCTATTTTGCTTGTGGGGTCCCGATTGTCCGAAGCTTTCATTCCGTTGCTATCATGAATAAGAATTGGTGACAAGAGTTATCTCTAAGGTTTGGAAGGGTTTTGTCGCAGGCCCTTCTAGCGGAATTGTGCATTAACCCTCTGACTACTAAGAGTTCTCAAAATCTGAGTACAGTTGTATACGGAGGTTTGCTTACTTATTGATTTGTGGAATGTATTCGTCCACCCCGTTCTCCCTTCTCTCCTCACTATGGGTGGTGGGAGATATGAACGACAGGCGTCTCATCTCTCCCCTAAGGGTCCCTTCAATGGCCACCGCCTAACTGCCTTCTCCCCCTTTCTGAACATCAACCGGCCGAAATCCGCCCCATTAGTATAGAAATTGCATGGCCGGTTACGGCCGGGTTAGGAGTCAGAGTGTTAAATATTTAAAATTAGCACGAACTACCTCTTTTGGAAAATTTCGTAAATATTATCAATATAAAGACTTACTGGCAGAAATGCTTAAGATTTACAGGAACATGCTTGGAAAAAGCGGACTTTTAGAACCCAGCGGGAAGGATTTCCCCTCGACATTCTGATAGACGTACATACAATCGCGTTTTATTTAAAATTTCGTAGCACAGGAGAGACAATCAACTAGGCATGTGGACCCTTTCCCTTTAGCCAAGAGGTTCCTAACCTGTGGTACGCGTACCCATGGGGGTACGTGAGACACCAGTAAGGGGTACGCCAAAGTGATCTTGGTAATGGTAGAAAACACAAAACATAAGAATATTTTAGAATTTCTTTTTCTCAAGATAGTCACGAAATAAGAAAAAGCAGGGATTGATTGATATCTAGTAATTGAGAAACTGTTAGCTATCAACATAAGATAATGCGAAACTATTTCAATGTTAGTTTTATTTGTTTCGACATTGAACTAATACTATTGTAAAAAATAAAAAGAACTGAGTCAAAATTATTTCTACAAATTTTATTAAGTTAGTTAGAGTCATTTGCCTCTCAGACTAACCTAAACTCTTGGCGTCATTATAAAAACATTTTTGTGCTGAGGGATGTTTGGTGGGATACAACAGTGGGAAGACTCAAAAATAAAAGAACTAATCTAGGGGTACGCGAGTGAAAAAAGTATGGGAACTGCTGCTGTAGCCGACTGTCCAAAATCTAACATAATTTTACTATTTTGATGTCTACACCATATCGTCACTTAAAAAGCTACACCGTCTATCTCAATTTTTCAAAGTCCCAAACAGGAAGACAAAACTGAATTTTTCGTATCCAATAACGGATATTTTAAAATTTTTTTAACATATGTTAGGAACATGCTTTCTCATGTTCATAACAGATGTCAAAAATTCAGAAATATTCGTAACTGATCGCGAAAGTTATTCTTTTCTTCCCCAATGAAACTTTGAAAAATTGAGATAGATGGTGTAGCTTTTTAAGTGCCGATATGACTGAATTTATGAATCTATCATTTGATTTTTTGAGTTTTGGGGTTCGTATACACTTGAGTACAAAAACAGACAGTCAATTCTTTGATATATTTGGTCTAAAGTTTACAACACACTTACAATTCTGGTAATAAATCTATGAGCCAAATTCCATTCATCTTACTAGTTGCGTTTTTGAGATATCTCATTCGCATACACTTGAATACAAAGAAGGAAAGACAGTCAGTCATTTGACAGATTTGGTCCGAAGTCTACAACATATCTACAATTCTGGTAGTAAATTAATGAGCCAAATTCCATTCATCTTACTAGTTGCGTTTCTGAGATATCGCATTCGCATACACTTGAATACAAAGAAGGAAAGACATTCAATCACACCTACGATTCCGGTAATAAATCAATGAGCCAAATTTCATTCATCTTAGTAGTTGCGTTTTTAGTAATCGCGTTCGCATACACTTGAATACGAAGACGGAAAGACAGTCAATCATTTGGCAGATTTGGTTGGAAGTCTACAACATATCTTCAACTCTGGTAGAAAATCAATGAGCCAATTCCATTCATCTTGCTAGTTGCGTTTTTGAGTTATCGTGTCCCCATGCATTAACGCCACCCCATGCCCCTGATGCCTATAACCTCTAGGGCTATCTTACCAGTTGGATGAGCATGGAGTGGAAAGGCGAACAAGACCCTCCGCTGGGCCATCGGCACTTTATTTATGAATCAGAAAGTAAGTTTTACATGAGGAATGCATGCGGAAGGATTAAAAGACAAGCTACCCTTTGATGGATTTCGTCCTAAATTGACAGAAATCTACAAATTTGATTTTAACACATTGTGTGCGGGATACGAATAAGATTCAAGCTCCAATAAAAAGACAAGCCGCAACTGTGCTTGCTCTAGACAATGTGTATACCATAAAAGAATAAATGTACGTATTCTGCAGGCATCTATTAACATGTCCAACTTATCTAAACTAGTACGCAAGTCAAATTCTTGAATTAAAATTTTGATGTTGGGTCATTTCATTAACCTTTTGAACGGCAAAAATATTTCAGCTGAACGCTTTGAAAACGGCCTCTCTGTAGCTAAATGGTGAACGCAAATGTTTCGGAGCCGGTTTTCGAGTAATAAACAGAGAGCAACCAACTTTCTACGCCGGAGCCGGTTTAAGAGTAATAATCGAAGAACGACTTTCTGCGACGGAGCCGGTTTTAGAATAGTCATCAGAGAGATACTTTCTACGTTCCAGCCGGTTGAAAGATTAAAACGTATTTTTACGTTTCCCGCTTCCAAAGTGTTAAGACCACATATCTAATTGCATCCACATAGCTTGTTCCGCTTCTGACTTATCGAGTTCACAGAGAAACTGACAGACATAATTCCAAAAATGGTTTTCTCGGACTCGGGGAGGTTTGAAATGAGGTGATTCATCAGTGCCGTAGCGACGGTAAGTGTTGCCGGAGCTAAAATATAATTTCTTCACACCCTCTATAGACATCAGTGACTTAGCAGAGGCAAATGGCAAACGGGGAATGGTATTATTTTTACTTTCTCGTATATGAAGTATACAAAGAGAAAGTATTGTAATCGTCAAAAAATTAGAACTCGGGATTTTGACGAATCTCCACGTTTTAGAACTCCCTGAGTCCGAAAAACACAATTTCGAAATTATGTCTGTCTGTGTGTCTGTGAACACGATAACTCGAAAACTATTAGAGCTACGGGGATGAAATTTGGTATGTGATATTTACATCTAATTTGTAGGTTTCTATCAAATTTTGGACAAACTCCGTCCACGGGAAATCTGTCTATCTGCGTTCATGTGAACACTATAACTCAAAAACTTGAACATCTAGATGGATAAAATTCGGTACAGAGTTTTATCATCAGGAATGTAGGTCCGTATGAAATTTTGGACCAAATCCGTCAAAGGTTTGACTGTCTCTCTGTATAATCGCATACTTTTGAACGCAATAATTTCTTTAAAAAATACTTTGAAAAATGAAATTTGTTATGTGGCCTTCTTACCTTAATTTTAATTAGATTTTGTACAATTTTTGTGTCAATCGGTTAAAAAAAGGGTTCAAATTGCAAATTTCGTTTCCTTTGACGGCGTGATTACCAATAGGATGGGTATCCTATTGGTAACCACCCCGGCTTCTAATTCTACTTCCACGTTGGACGACCTTCGGAAATCGTGGTATGACGTTTCGCTTACTTTTTCCCCACTGCTTTAGGAGTTCTTGTTCGTTTCATTGCATTTTAGCTTATTTTTTTTCTCTACATATGATAGGAGTATACGAGAAAGTTTAGGGGAGACCACTCCCGCTGGTTTTCATATTTGACTCATACTACCCTCATATATGCAGTGGCGTAGCGATAGGGGAGAGCTGGCGATATAGATGCCCCGGGCCCCAGTTCTAGGGGGCTCCACGGCGATAAAACATTGCTGTGTTTATGCCACCTTTAAAGCAAGAAATGATGAAGGGTGCAAACATAATACCATACTTCTGGCACTATTTACGCTTTTTAACCCTCTGGTGACGACTGGGATAAAAAAAATCATATTTCCGGGCGCCGCTTACTCTCGAAATCTGCAATTGCAGTTTACGCAGAGCATTGACCCGGCGCAACTTAACCTCGCTACGCCACTG
>BGPR01008721.1:0-61845 GCA_013235015.1 Araneus ventricosus | reverse complement strand
TTTTATCTCGACCAGTGCCAATATGTACCGAACTGCAGGGTGAGCCGTAAATCTCCATACAAATAGTGAAAGAGGTGACTAATTTCTTTTTCATTTTGAGGAAGGGGAACCAATTGAAAATAAATGCAACTTGCGAAGGAAGAACAGATTAATATCATTCTATTGGCTGGGAGTAGTTCCACCCGCCATGTAGAGCGTACTTTCACTTCAACGCACAAAGAGCAGATAACCCACAACACCACCGTGGTAAAACTTATCATAAAATTCGAAAGAATAGGTTTCGTCAAGGATACAAGCAGATCTGGAAGATCAGGGACAGCAACGGTTGAAGGTGCGACAGCACAGGTGTCATCAGTGATGGCCAGGAGTCCGACGAAAGGGACACGACGTCTCTCTGCGCAAATGGGAATCGGTCAAAACAGTGCCATGCGCATTTTGTGGACTAGCAAGTGGCGCTCATACAAACTGCAGATGTTGTAACATCTGACAGAGGACGACCCTGATCGTAGGGTAACGCTCTGTGAGTGGACACTTAACATGTATGAGAATGTTTCTGGTCAAAATTGGTTGGAGCGATTGTCACTGTATGTCGGCATGGAAGGGAGACACGTGGAACATATCCTGTAACTGTAACATTATATGATAACCATTTGTACAAATAAAATAAACATTAGTCACCGCTTTCACCATTTGTATGGATACTTATGACTCATCCTGTATTTTTATCTGACTTTATTTTTATTATCACCTCTCCATGTTAGTCGGTGGATTTCATACGCACCCTGTATATTTATTATTGACTCCATCGTGTACTGGGTGAGAAGCCATCGGATAAATAAGAAGGTTCTTGCAACCGTGGTGGGCATAATAACAGTGTTGACCTGAATTACCCTATTCTGATGACGGAACGTACATCCTGCGGGAGTGGTTGGGCTGTGGCCGGTGATGGCTGCTAAACCTTAATTAATTTTTCTTAATTCATTTAGCTAATTAATAATAAATTATCAAATCCAGACACTTCTTTATAGTTTGGTAAATATCGAAAAATTTGGCGAGAACTTATGCCAACCTTAAAAAATGCATTTAAAAATGGACGAAGTTGGTGATACGTATACTTACCACGGCTTTATAAAGGGTTAACATTTGACACTACTCTTCACTGTTGCTTTCTGACTCCAACATATATACTTTTTTTCTTTTTTAATCGAAATTGTTTAAGTTGTAAGAAAGGAATATCTATAATATTTCTTAACTTTTAAGGAATTATTAAAAGTTTACAGTTTTATAAAATTTTATAGTTCAGTAGACGTTCAAAACTTATAAATATAAAAAAGAAGAAATTGTCTGTACGATATTGAGACCAATCAACCATAATTTCAAGAATTAAGTCTCGGTTAAGAATTTCTGTTACATCATATTTGTTGTGCAGAAAATAAGAGAACCGTTTTCCATGAAAAAACAATTTTGCAGAGACCTGAAAAAAATTCAAATAAGCTGAGCATGATTTCTATATTTTATCTCACTTTTAAATGGTATTATAAGCCAAAAGTTACTAAAGCACTTAAATAATAAAAAAAAATCCATTGTTATTTCATGTAATAAAATTTAAAGACACAGATTTGAAACTAAGGAAATTACTGAAATTTCTTTTGAATAGTTTTGCATACTTAAGGTAGGTGAGTCAAAGGTGGCCATAGTTAAGCTTTGAGGATTTTTTATAATTTCCTGGTTAGATGTGTGTGGCTGATTTTTTTTTGTAAAATTTTACATTTGTCTCTAACACATATCAAGTATACTTTTTTTTGTAAAATAAAATTTAATTATTTTTATAATACAATTTCAAAATTGTAGCTTGTGGGCCAACTTTGGCGTACAGTGCTCCAAAGGTGACCCATATATTAAAATAATTCTAAACTATGAAAAAATACTCGGCAATCTATTTTTACTTCTAGAGGAATATTACAGTGTTCAATTAAAAGTAAGTATTTAATTACATACAAGGAAAAAATTACAATATATTTTTTTTCAAAATATACCTTTTTAACCGGATTCCATGCAGAATGTGCAGATAAATTTTCCGATTTTGTCTTTTTTATTAAGTCCCTGAAATGCACATATCGCAAGCATTGATTACACAATCGCATGTCCATTATTTCTTTTCTTGCATAAATGGCAAAACCAGCTTACTTTTGACTGGCAACCACTTGTACGGGGCATTATTTGAGATTCTCCTTTATCAGTGCACCGGGTTAATTTCTGATTTTCTTATTGTGTTGCTTACTATTATGCTGTGATAATTCTTTCTTTCTTTTGGTATCTTTCCAGTTTTTCTTCTTAATCTTCTTATCTTTTGACACGAAAATACTTTGAACCACATTTTGTGCACTGTTGTTGAGGGCTTTTCTTCTGGAAGTCACTTACTTCCTTTGGGGGCTCTCTGGTGTTCTAAATAGTGTGAAAAGTGTTGGAGAAGTGTCAGAATCACTAACACTGAGGTTATTGGATTGGTCAGAATCTTGCAAAGAATAATCACTCTTCGACAGAGAGCTGGAGTCGTCTTCCCAATAGGCAGCTGTTCTCTTTAAGGGCTTCGTCTTCTACATTTAGGCTTAGGCAGTTGAAACTTTGCTTTAAATTTTGGACCTGGATTCTTTGTAATGTCTTCAAATGGGTGATCTTCATATGGGAGAAAATTATCCTTACTACATTGGATAACATATTTGTCTCCTAAGGTGGCCCGACATCTATGCCACCTTTGGGAACATGCATATGGTCGCCATTTGCACGACGTAAAACTATTAATCTTAAAAATGTATTAGAATTGAAGTAAATGTGGTTAAAGAGAAAGAAATAAGCTTTCAGAAAACGTATCATCACTCAAAGTTCTAAGAATTTAAACACATGTAAATTAAAATATCTTCTTACCTGGAAATTAGAACGACTACACCTCAAAAGTAAAACCACTGCATACAATGGCGGTCGATCAAGATAATCTCTTCAGATTCAGCCACGTTCACTGCAGATACATAATTTACAATGCAGTAGCGCAATTTTGAGATTAGAAATGAAATTAATTCTACTTTTGGGGGTTGGGCTACCTTAGGAACATTGGCCACCTTTGTCTTATAACAAATTTCAATACTTTTCCGTTAAAGGACCTCTAATCGTCGCTAAACTGTTGGCGTTATTCTGTTTTGGTGCCAACAATCATATCTGAGGTCTCTAGAATTTCCCGAGATTGCTGATTAATTCTTGGTGCCAAAATGAAATAACACCAACATTTCAGCATGGCAAAATTGTGGTTCGGTTAAGACACAACTAAAATCGCTAAAATTTGACGATTTGCGCAAAAGTTTAGCAACTGATCGGCAAACTTTAGAGTTATTCTCTAGCCCTCTGTCACTAGAATTTGGCGGGTTTTCTCTGGAGTTCCTTTATTGGAAAAGCAACATAATTTCCTTGAAACATTTTATTTCAAAATCGACTTCCACTTTATTCGCTTAGGTTAAAAGAGGACAGCCGGTTCCTAAGAGCTGCTATATGACGAATGAGAGGAAACAATTGGGCGCCGATTTCGAGAAGCTGACTATCCCGCCCTTGTGCAAAAAAGAGATCAGCTTCGAAGTCAAGGAAGCGAATTCGAATCTTGAGTGGGAATACGACATAAAATCAAAGGACATTGACTTTTCTTTGCTTTTCAAAGGAGAAACTTTGGAACCCGTTGAACTCATTCCGAAGCAGAGAACAGACACTTGCTACGAAACAGAGAAAGGCCTCTTTAAATGTGAAAAAATAGGCACTTGTAAGTACAGCGCAGTGCTACTGCCACCCTTACATATTGTTTAATGTTTTTCTTCAAAATAAATGCCCTATTGAAATTGTTTAACGTTTCGTTAGGCACCACTGTTTTATGCCTCACAATAGACTCGTGAAATCTCAGATCACTTGCTCTTATTGTTATACAATATGTGCTGATTCAGTTTTCATAGTTCAATACCGAAAATACATTTAATTTTATACTTATAATTTTTATTATTTTATTTTATATTATATTGCTTTCCACAATGCAGGAAAAGAATCTCCTAGATTACTTGAAAATCATTCTCGTCGTAAAAACTGTACATTTTAGAGGACATCGTAATTCTAGAATAAAAATGGAGGGGGGGGGGATTAGGGGAATAAAATGAGGAGGGTCACCATTAGACAATTATTCACAATTTCTGAACAAAATTCATTCATCACATTATTTTAACTTTGAAATTTTTCACATATTTTTATTCCAATTTCTAAGAAGAGAATTTATTGGTTGATAAAATTATAAAAAGTTATTCAATTTGAAATAATATAGCTTTGTTTGGTTTATTCAGAAGTAAAAGAGAAATTATTTTTACCGAATGTTCATTTCTGGCTATTTTTTTTAAATAATAGCAATATTCATTTAAAATTACGAAGTCAAAATTACAAATGTTTATTATCCGTAGACGTATCTTTGAGATGCTAAATCTTTGTAAATATTGGAACTTATGTGATCTGGAAATTTTGACTTTCCATTCGAAAAATGGCTGTTACAATTCGAAAAAAAATGTTCGCACAGACGAAAGTTAACTACATATTAATCATTGGGGCCACTATAGGGTGGAGGCAGATAATTCCGTTTAATTATTTATTTTTTTAAGTGTGTATGATGTTTCCGTGTAGCCAACGGTGTGAGGATACTTTTTGATTACGAAATCGGACTTCAACGGGCGCAGTTGATTTTAAAAAACTTATTAAACGACATAATAAGTCAAATGAAAGTAAATGCTTGTAAATATCCGGGTATTTATTAAAGGTATTTGTAGAATAATGGCTTCTATATTGTGAAAACAAACGCTACGGTCGAGTAGCAATACTTTGAATAAATGACCTGACAAACTTTCAAGGTTTAACGCATCCTCCAAAGAAATTACGAGTAATATAATAATGAAACGTGTTTAAGATACAAACTTCTTCTGCGTTGTATTAATTTTACATTGTATAGATTTTGGTATTCCTTATTTTTCAGATACAATGGTGCTTGACAATTCTTACAGTTGGATCTACCCAAAAGAAGTGTATATCAGAGCAGCAATAAATCCCCCGAAGCATGACAATAGTGAAAAATAGCTATGGCATCAGTCTACTCTAGATGAATTGTAATGAAAATATTAAGGCTTTCTACAAATGTGCAAATAAATAATAAAAATATTAAAGCTGTGTAATGTAAAATAAATAAATGTTATTATAACTTCAATTGTATTTACTTGTGTTTAGTATAACTTTTTTTTTCTTTTCACGTAACATAAAGTTATGAAGTAATGCGAGGTGTCTGTTTTTAACCCTCCGATTGCACTGCGAATTCTCCTACTCCTACCCTAATCCCTGCTTGACTCTCCAGCCAAGCAGTAGGTGGATCGGCACATTTCTCTACTGAGAAGGTTCCCCTTAAAACCGGCAATTTATCTGTACTCCATTCCACCGAGTTGTCTCAACACTGTTTTTCCTTCCCACCCATTCAAGTCGAAAAATGAGGCACGTCCATTCATCTGAAGTTCCAAAGTGCGCTGGCAGTAGGGGAGAGCGATCTTCTTTCCCCTTCTACAGCTGATATTTCACCCCCACACAAACCTTTGTCTCTTCCCTTTGCTACCCTCGTACCAGGGTGTCTATCAAGTCAATAGTTTGATGTGCCGACTTACCTCGCAAAGGGTCTCGCCAAAAAATCGGCTCACGATCTGCCGGAATTTGGTTTGGTTGGAAATCCGACTTTTCAAAGCCGCTATGCTATTTTCCATAGGTTTTCGACTTTGACGATTGTTTTTACTTTCTCGTATACGAAGTATACAAAGAGAAAGTATTGTAATCGTCAAAAAAATTCGAACTCGAGATTTTGACGAATCTCCACGTTTTAGACCTCCCTCAGTCCGAAAAACACAATTTTGGAATTATGTCTGTGTGTCTGTGAACACGATAACTCGAAAACTATTAGAGATACAGGGATGAAATTCGGTATGTGATCTTTACACATAATTTGTAGGTTTCTTTCAAATTTTAGACAAAATCCGTCAATGGGGAGTCTGTCTTTCTGTCTGCGTTCATGTGAACACTATAACTCTAAAACTTGAATAGCTAGATGGATAACATTTGGTACACAGTTTCATCATCATAAATGTAGGTCCGTATCAAAGTTTGGACGAAATCCGTCGAAGGGTTAAATGTCTGTCGGACTGTATAATCGCATAATTGTAAAAATCGTATTTCCTAAACCTTTTGGCTTAGATAAATAAAAATTGGTATGATGGTAGGTAACTTTAATTATAGATCTGTGCCGAAATAATTTCGTTTCAATCGAGTAAGAAAAAGGCGTTCCAAATGCATAATTAATTTTTCTAATCCGATTCTCCATACGCATGCGTACTAGTAGCAATCTCTGTGCTCGTGGAAGGATTACGTCACTTTGTTATACTTGTGTACTGGAAGCAATCTCTGCTCATGCGCAAGCTATTCAGCGATAACGAACGAGGTTATTTTCTCCTGCTTTCTCCTCTGCACGCAGAGCTTGCGGAGCGGAGCTTGCATTGCTAGAGTTTGATAGAAAATAAATATTTCTAAGTTTTAATACATACGCATCTTTTTGAATATGATTCTTCACCTAAATATTTTTTTATCACTATAACCTACAATTAAAAACCTTCTGATAGTCATTGCGTTCCGGGTTACAGTAGGTTCGAATTTTTTATCCACGCAGGGAGAAGGGAAATGCCAAATGTTTGAGAAGTATACGAGAATGTTTAGGGGAGGCCACTCCCGCTAGTTTAATTCTCGTGTTCCAAAATTTCCATTTTGGAAGAGATATGAATGGCCAACTTAATGTATGTCATTGTCGAGAGAAACAAAATAATGAGGGTTTTTCCACAAATAACAACTTTTAAACATAATCTTCGAATAGTAAACGTCGAACTGCAATATCAAATATGTATTTTATTTCTAAGTGTGAATGATATTCAGCAGATTCAACCTTTATAAAATTCAATAGAACTATTGGAAGATTTATGTTCACAAAACAGCTATTTGTGGCAAGCCATTCATCCTTTAGTTTCTCATGAAGAGCAACGGAAATTCTTTACGCTGCAATGTCGATATCTTTCTAAATCTTGATGGTATTCGAACGTAAGCTGCCCTTTATAGAGAAAACTAGGGACACTTGACCTTATAGGATTTTCTCAGATCGTGAGATAATTGGTAATTTGTGTGTGTCATCCCTATGAACCTATGACCTTTGTTCATATGGTCCATTGGAGGGGATTTCCATCCAAGTTCTGAAAAGTCATCGTAATGGTGTGTAGGTAAATATGTTTTGAAGGCCCAAAAGTAAATTTTCGCTTTTCGATTCCTATGTGGATTTGAAGTTTTAAGCATACTTCTAGGATATAATTTCATATATGATGTTGTGCAATATCTTAATTCGAATTGGTTTAATCATTATATTATTTAAAAAAAGTCAAGTTAGTTATATTTCACCATAGCCAGTTAGGATACGACCTTACCTAAAAATTTCACAGAACAAGAGTTGGCATAAGTAGGTGCCTTCTGATATTTACTGCAGCTTCGATGTTCGTAGACGACCGAAGTGTATTGGGTGGTTGGAATTAATTTTCTGGTGCCGTGGAGTTTGACATCAGTATGGCAACTGAAATAATCAAACTGGATGGTTATACTTGCGACTTCTCGCTTTAATTACCAGCTTAATGACCTGTGTGTTTGGTAGTTGGGTCTTATATGCAAATAATAATTTGAAAATAGTTTGTAAATAATTATTTAAATTAAAATATTTTTTAATAAATAATAATTAATTAATAAATATATAATTAATAAATAATAATTTAAATAATTATTAAATTTTCTTTTTGATGTGATAATTTTAAATAATAGGAACAAAGAATTATTTTAGTAAGAACTTTTTTAAGAAATGATATTTATTCCATTTTTTCCTTGCTTTCAATTGAACAATTTTTATTCATTTACTATTTTAATGAATATCTTTCCTTCGAACTCTTTGTCATCATTTGGTTTCATTTAGCGTTCATTATTTCGGTTTAGTTCGTCTCTTTTTTTTTCAATTTTCTCGTGAAATATATTTTTCTTCTTTTTCTTTTATTTCCAGTATATTATTAGGAGAACCGACTAAGTCCTCTAAGCGTTTCCAGTTTTCCAGTTTCACACAGAATTTTTTATATCCTTGTTTTCATATTGATTATATACTATTCTATTCTAATTTTCTAAAACCGACAATTCTTCAATGCGCTAGTGACGTTACTAGGTTCCCAGATCCATGACTAAATTCTTTATCATTTAATTAAATCGATATTTAAATTGTTTAATTTTTTAAAAATTTAATTTAATTTAATTTGATAATTATCTTTAATTTAACGACTGGAGAAATTTAATTAGATTTAATTTAACGAGTGGAGAAATTTCATTAATTAAACAGATTTTTATTATTAACAATTACGTTTTATAGTTGCAATCAGGGGCGGCTAGTGCATAGGGACTGCGGTATTGTGGCACCCCCAACTTTTCCCCATTGTGTGTATTTCTCACACAATGCTTATTTGCTTAAATCTATCAACAATCTAACTAAATTTTACATTAAACGATTTCGATTTCAAATAAACCAAGAGTAACAACTGAGGCAGAAAACTAAGTTCCCTATCTTATTTTTTCTCTACCCGAAGATAATGCGCAGAGAATAAAGTAACTACAAGTAACTAGAACTGTTTAGCATTGCAGTTCCGAATTCCACCTGCGAGTACGCGTAGTTAAAAAGCGGAAGATCTTCCCTTCCGTCTCCTACCGACGCCGTACGCAAAAGTCCAGTCTTCTCTCTCCAGGCCATAATGCCCAGAAATCTAGACTGCTGTCATTTCACATCGTAAAGCCTTGTGTTGGTGTTGTTTGTGTATGTAAATGTATGCGTTTTTTGAAGGAATTTCGCTGGATTTTCAGTGATTAACTAATATTGAAGTAAGTTTTAGGCATTTATGTTAGCTTTATAGAAGAAATATACCTTGATGTTAACTTTGATTGCATAAATTGCACATTTGGAATATTTTTATCTTATTTAGTCTCTTTTGAGGCTTTAATTTCAGTTTCTCTACATTATCGTTTATTTCATAGTAATATTTTTGTCCATCATTTATGACTAGAGCCTAAATATTTCATTTGTTTCTTTAGAATTTTAGTATATAATTATGGGTACAAATTAGTGTTAAAGTTGGTCTGCAGTTTAAGCCTAAAGTATGGAGGAAATCGACTCTGTTACCGAAGGGTCGCTTTTCCCGCAGCATGTTCTTGCATTGGAAAATGAAATTTTACAGTTCATATTTACAGTACTTTTGAAACACAAATAAAATAAATTTAATGCATTAATTTCTTATTCATTATCAAAGATGAAACAAGAAATTCGTAAGTAATTAGTTCAGATATATTGATATTGGAAAGTAGCAAGCATCCGATTGCAAATGTTTTCACTTCTTAAGCAATAGATTTTTTTCCATTCCGTTTACCTCATTGTTCCCAACCTTTTTTGTGCCATACCCTGCTTAAGCTTTTCTTAAATTTTCGTGCTCCTTATGTAACATGCACATAATATTTTTAACTTTCAAAAATTCAATTGTTGACTAAAGGAACTTAATTCATAGGTTTTAGGAAGAAATCACTAGGAAATTGTTAAGAAACACAGTAAGTAAATTTTCAAAACATATAAAATAGAGAATTGAAATTTAAGTTCAAAACAGTTTAATGAAATATTTTCTATATTATGTTAGTTATTAGTAATTATTTATAATTTAAATTTAGTGAGATCCTTTCACTTGATTCTTGCTGCAAAGAGATTTTAAGTTTGGTTCCAATTTAGATAGCTTTAGTCTTAAATATTCCAGCTGTCCGATTTGGGTTTTTCCCCCATTTTCGAGTTGTCCTTACTAACAATTCAATTGCCCCCCATTTGGAACCTGTGCCCCACATTAGGAAACGCTGGTTTAATTATTATGGGGAAAGGAAGAAAATATTGCGTTCCTGGCTGTAATTCTAATTACAACAATACAGGCAATTATATCTCGTCGTTCACTTTTCCGAAGGATGCAACGAGAAAAAAAACAGTGGGTGATGAGCATTAATAGGGCAGATTTTATACCTAGTTCAACTGCTGTAGTTTGCATAAAACATTTTAGCTCGTAATTCATTATTAAAGAAGATCGTGTTAGAGATGACGGTAGCGAGTTGGTAGTACCGCGGAAAATTTGGAAGTTAACCAATGATGCATATCCCTCAATATTTCCTAATCAACCTTCTTACCTTTCTCATGAGCCGTCTACCAGTAGAAAATCTCCATCTGAACGGAAAACTGCCTTGAAACTGAGAGATAAACAAAAATTTGCAGAATGGTGCACGAATGACACCGTTAATTCTTTTGAATTTTTTCTGGAAACTTATGCTAAGAAACTTGGTGATGGATGGCTTAACATAAGAAAAGATGATTTCGTCTTATGTTGCAGTCTAGACTTTAACCAGTGTCCTAGTATTGTTGTTTCCATGAAAATTTATAAGGATTTAACTGTAGAAATTTGGAATGATTCTGTGTTGTTAAAGGCCAAATCTTACCATTTTATATTGGGAGAACATAATAAATGTGATCGATGGACAAAATTTGATAGCTTGTTGAGATCGTTTGCTGCATTTAAATCAAACGATGTCAAACCAAACGAGAAAATAGAAAATGCAATACATTTGATAAAAGATGCATATTCTCAGCAAGATGTCAGTGATAAGACTTTGTTCTTCAGTGTAATAATTGAACAATTAAAATTAAAATTAACATCTAAGCACATTTATTCTACTCCGTTTCTTGTTCTTGCAGCAAAATTTTATTTTTGGTATCCTGCTGCTTATAGTTTTATACGTAGTTCAAAAATTTTAATTTTACCTCATTCTGTATACATTAAAAAATTATCCAACGCTTTGAAGGGCCCAAGTAGTGTTTCCAATAGCAATCAAATAATGTACATTCAAAAAAAAGAATGAAATGTTATCTCCCCATGAAAAACTTATCTGCCTTTTTATAGATGAAATTTATGTAAATCCGGGTTTAAATTATAAGGGAGAAAAACTTCTAGGAAAAGCACAAAAGGCCAATCAACAAACTAATACTATTCAAGCATTCATGATAACATCTTTATTTTCAAAATATAAAGAAATACTTGCCTTAGTTCCCATGAAGAATCAAACAGCTGATGACCTTTATTGCCAAACTCTGAAGGTCCTAAAACTGTTAAATGACTGAAAGTGCAATGTTTTATGTTTAATTTCTGACAATAATAGAATTAATAGAAATATGTTCACCCAGATGTGCCAAAGAAACCTTGTAAACTGCCTCTCAAATCCTGCACAGCCTGATAATAAGTTATTCTTTTCATTTGATACAATTCATCTGATCAAATCTGTTAGAAATAATTAGTTTAATGAAAAAACACTAGGGCAGGTTTTATGTTTTCCTTCACCTTGCAATTCATCTAAATTCTCTTCATCTGAGCTCCAAGATCTCAAAGATATTTATGAAACAGAAAAATTAGATTTGATTAAGAATGAACTAAAGCTATGCCAGAAAGTTTTATAAATCACTTCTTTTGGAAAACAAAATGTGTTACTGGCCTTAAATATATTTCATGAAAGCAATAGTGCTGCTTTAGCTCATGGAGCTGGAGAGAAAGGCAAATATACCATGGGAACTAAAGAATTCATCGATCAATTTTTAAAATGGTGGAATATTGTTAACGTTAAAAATTCTGAGAAAGGTAAGAGGTTGAAAAATCCCTTTTGTGACCCAATTAGGAGTAAAGTTCAAATGAGTATGGTATTCCTGAAAAAATTTAATGATTGGCTTGTTTCCAGGAACAACAAATCTGCATTGCCATTACAAAAAGAAAAGGAGTAGGATTACCAGGTAAAGTTGGTAAATTGTCTAAGAAGACACAATTTCCCCTTCAATTTACCAGAAAATCATTGATAGGTATTGCAAATCATATCTTCAAAGAGCACACCCCAGAATATATATTATTAGGTAAATTTCAAACAGATAGTCTAGAGACAAAATTTAGGCAGTATCGACAAATGTCTGGGGGGGGGAATTATAATATTTCATGCCTTCAAATATTTGAATCTGAAAAAATGTTAAAAATTGTAGATTGAATAAATTTGCATTCAGAAAAAAAAGGGGCGTTTCACATAAAATCTTTAGAAATTTTTGAGGCAACTTCAGAAACTTCAGTACAATTTGAAATAAATGAAGAATTGTATCAGGTTTTCAACACAACTACTGATCTTGAAATATCGCCAGACAAAATGCGAGCATTCATTTGTATTTCAGGGTATGTTGCTAAGAAAGTTAGTCAAGAATTCAATTGTGATCTTTGTACTTCGAAATTTATTACAACAAAAGATTTAGAATATGAAATTGACACTGTTTGTAAATATGTATCACTTCAAGATCGAGGAGGCTTGAAATGGCCTACTAAGTGCACACTAGAAATATTAGTGGAAAGTTACCAAAATTTCAATAAATTAATTCGTAAAGAATTTGAGGAGAAATTTTTGAAAGCCAATAACCACAAGCAGCTGTTGGAACTTCTGGTGTTTCAAAAAAATGGAATTGTTAAATTCAATTCCTGGAGTATCATGTGAATGTAAAAATAATTTTGTCCTAATTGTAAAGCAATGCATTTCCATTTCAGCTAATATATTTTTAAATAATTATACTAAAATTAAGAATTACCAGCTTAGAGCTAAAGATTTGAAACGAAAATTTTCAACTTTAGGATATTAATAATGCTTTTGAAGTTAAAGAAAATAGATCCATTGGGGAACCCGCCTTCTCATAACATTTTTGAAAAGGGGTAGTGCATCCTGAAACAGTACCTCTAAGGGTGATGAGGAAATCTGTTTCTGACGTTAAAATGTAATTAGAAATTTATGCAAATGAAATTTAAAAAATGTATCGCTTTCTGACACTTTTTCTCAAAAGACTGGATAATCCATTATCAAAATTCATGCTTTAAACTAATCTTCAGGAAATTGAAAATTTTGTCAAATTTTTTTTATGAATTGTAAGTTTTTTTGGATGTGCTATTTATGAAAATGAGATTTAAAAAATGTTGTTCGGTTTCTAAAATTTTTCTCAAAACACTGGATAATACATTATCAAAATTCATTTCTTGCAATTGAAAATTATGTCAAATCTTTTTTTCATGAAATGTAAGTTTTTTTTTAATGTGCTACTTTCACCAAATATTTATATTAATTTACTGTAAATATTAAAAACGCTTTCAGTAATCAGTAACTGCCGAAAATGTTGTGTTTCTGCATAGGAATAAGCGTTTCCTACATAAACAACAGAGCGACGCAGAGACTTTCGACTGTGACGTCAAGAATCTAACGTTTTGGCATGAAGAGAGCTGTCTGTTTACTTTTTGCGCACGGCCTAGCTCCTACCACATTTTTAAGCTGAAGGGGAACTGTGCGATCCACAGCACCAGATAAACTGGAAACGGAGTTTCAAACATTTTTCAACCGCGGAAATTTTTTTCGCGAGCCAAAACTTTCAAAATAAGTAAGGAAATGAAGAATATTGAATTATAAATAGAAGTTTAATTGAAAAAGTTTTTATATTAATTAAATTCAAATGAAATTTCTTGCGATTCAATGGATTTTTTTCGATAATTTTTAGTTATAAATGCTGATGAGAAATTTTCCGTGGTACAAATGTTTTCAAAATGTTCGCGACCCTCAATATTCTCTACCATCTTATTTAAGATCATGATTCATAGTTAGAAGAATTTCAAATAAAACACGGTTTGCTTCAAGGAACAGAATTTCTGAAAGAATATTGATAAGTGTATTTCCATTTTAAAATATCACAGTGCACCTTTAGCTAGATGTAATAAAATAAAGTACTCGGTTTTTTTCATCTTGGCAATTCCCGTTACTGCATACTACATCAGAACTTGAAGTCTACATTTTAACATTAAAAAAATAATAAAATATTTTCTGACCCACACAATATGAATCAGTATATGTTATATGTAGCTGTTTTGTTATCAGAGGGTTAAACTTTTTTAAATCGTTACATAAGCATCAAAGTTCAGAAGTTTTAATCTAATATCTGAATTTCGCGTAAATACAAATTATCGAAACAATTTAAATACAGTTATCGTGTAAGTTCTCGTTTGCCTACCCCAGTGTCAAGTATCCCTAGCTTAAGGACAAGTATCCCTAAGGCTAGGGAAATTCTGTATGTTATAAGGAGAAAAACATGCGAAAAATTTGTAATATTTTAAGAAAACCTTTTTCTTCCCTAATATGGATGCTATTTTTATCCAAATATATGTAACTATTGGGCTATATTAACAAAACTATTGATAAAAATTGCATATCATTATCAACTTTCGGTGAAACGGGATTTTAAAATGTTAATTTTTTAGATTGAAAAATTTTGCTACTTCAAATTGTATTTATTCGAGATAATTGATTAAGAATGGAATTTCTACAGATTTTAATTGAGATGTCTGATGAACAGTAAGTGTCTCTATTGAGAGTAAAACTGTTACTGTAAAACAGCATTTAAACGTCTTTCAAGGGACTGACGTAAAAAGACGTGTGAATGAAAAGAAGTGTAATGAAAATTTTACTAAACAACTGTGATTTTTTCAAATTTAATGCTACTAATGCAAATTGATTTAATAGTAATAATTATAAAATTATTTAAAGATAGTACTAGGATAATGCTGCTTAGTATGAAAATCAATAATTAAATTTTAAAATTAAACATTTATCATAAAAGTGAGAAAAATTATACCTTTATTGCACATTTTGAGTGCTAATTATGCACACATCTTATACACTTTATATGCATACAGATAGGCGTTGAATTAAGAAAATATTTAATCATGGTCTGACGTGTTATGAGTATTAAGTACATCATTATGAATCGAATGAACTTCCTCGAATGTGTTTTCACCATACAATATGTTTTTGACAAAAGAAATAAGTTCGAAATTTTTCAATGGAATTCATTGCGTCTTTATACGAAGGTGGAATAGCTTCTTTATCACTTAAATTAGCACCAGACAATTTGTCTTCTATTAATTGATCAATTGTGAATAATTTTGAAGTCATGATATCTTTATCGCAGTTCACATACTAGAAAGGAGGAGAAGTTCACATGTTGGAACGGAGGAAAACAATAAATTACCGAAGATTTACGGTGCATAAATGAAGTACTTTATAATTACAATGAATACGAATGATTCGGGACTGTGATGAACTGAGGTATAAAAGAGGAACATATAAAAGGTGCTTTACTGTACTTACTTTTCTAGTAAAAACAAATGTATGCGATATCTTTTTTTTATTTGCCCTCTTTGGCCATATAGCTCAAAGAGGGTTGAAATGGTGGATATGGAAATTATCACAGCCCACAAATCTCTTGCTACTGACGATAAAAAGAGCACATTCTTTTTTTAAAAAAAATTTCGCATTTTCTTTCAAGCCATAATGTTATAAGATGATAAAAAATGGCTATATTTGAAAGTTTTAATTCAAGAATAAAGGATTCAAAGAAGATTTACGTTTGTTGGGGAAAGCTGGTGACAATATTTTTAGAGAGAAAAAAACAGGAGGTCGGTATATGAAAAAATATGGATCCCGAGCTACGCAGGGTTTTCAGGTAGTCTTAAATCTACTGACCTCTGTGGCTGTGGTGAATAAGGTAGCCCTATTCATTACACCACGGAGTGTCCCCTAACAAGTTCATATCACCTTACAAAACCTACCACAGATCTTATGCAATTATGGTTGCAAAGAGAAATGTTGAATCCTCTTTTCTGGCCTAGGATTGGAAATCACGGATTTCCTATACAAGAATGAGGAACTTCACCTCAAATCATTATAATATGTTAAATATTTCTTATATGTTTATATTTTTTATTTGTTATTTCTTATGCGATCATTTATTCTTTATTACGATCACAACTGTTTAAATTCCTGTTCATTGTTATTTTGAGTTCAAAATTGTTAAAAAATCTAAGATTGCAAAGGGTTTTCTTATTTTATTTAATAAAATTCCACCTATACATACCCAACCGATAGGGAGCGGTCCTGACTCCGAGTTGAAGAGTACACTGTGGTGATAAAGTTCTGCTAGGATAATGTGAGGTTGTTTCATACCCGAGAAAGACTGAACGGGCACCAACCCCTGATACAAAGCAGACCTTTCGTGGAGTTTGGCCTTAAACCTGTGATACTACTCGGATTTCTTATGAGAGATATCTTTCAGGTTACGATCAGGCAATGTTATATTCCAGATTGTTCCACGTTTCTTTAGTTGTCTTTCTTCTCTCGTTCTTTTTGCTATCTCTATATGCTAGAGGAAATTTTGTCCATTCCCACCTTTTCTCTTTCACTTCTCAAAAAGCGGTAGTCAGACTGATGATCGTCTGAAGGTGGCTTGCCTGAAAATGTCACTCTAAGATAAACTTTCTTGTTTTATTTTCTTATAAAATTCAAAGAGATGGCGTTTTTATCTTTGGAGTTATTAAGTTATATGTTAAATCTCTACTAACAATAAAGGAGAATGTGTGTGTCTGTATGTTGGTCCCTTTCAAGGCAGACCGCTGGACCTAGAGCTACGACATTTGGCACATGCATAATTTAGAGGGTGGGAATGTGCACTTCGGAGCACTTTTTGAAATTTTAATTAAAATTTTAATTAAATAAAAAATTAAGCGAATTTTCGGCGTTTATCCTTAATAACTTTGGAACATATTACAGCACAAAAATTATTTTTACACCATCTCAAAGTGCAAACAAGTACCTTATCAACGATATCAAATAATTTGCCGTTCAACTTTTTTTCCAATTATAATAAATTCTTAAAAATATTTTTTGGCATAATTTACAACAATACTTTTCATTATTGCAACGCAATTCAAACCGTTTCGATTATTTAAACAAATATTTAATTGCGTATTTCTCTTTCAATGTTGAAAGTTTATGTAATATTCTAATAAATTTACTATTGTATTTTATTTCATCAAAATGCTTTGGAATCTACAAACCAAGGTCTGATATATTACGTATATTGAGAAATACATCCAGTAAGCTGAATGATTGTGGTTTCTATGTTTCTATTGTTTTTTCAGCATGTTTTCATCCAGCTAACATGCCGCTGTCCAAAAAACGTGTTGTGACCTTTTAATGTTGAAATCGAATGCATATTTTGGAAGAGAAATAAGAAAGTGAAGATGGCGCCGACAACGTGCAATTAGATGTTACATGACATAGTCAGTTACTTGACTCCATTAGGGGCATTTATGTAGACAATGAACAGACCAGATGCAAGGCCATTAAAAGAACATGGGTTAAATATCTACTACAATCTGAAGTTTAATATTATGTCGGTAAAGGAACCATGAATATAAAATGATGCAAGATTCAATTGAAATCATATTCCCGGCGAACAGGCTGGTCGCCGAAGGCGGCTAATCAGGAATACATGTTTTCCTCGATGCAACCCAAAATATTTGATATTTTCTCCTTGTAACAAATAAAATTATTTATTTATTTATGTGTTTAAAGAAAAGCACACTACAGAGACTCCATTTAGACGAAAATTACTCCATTTAGAGAGTGCTATAAACAACAAACTCTCAAAGAACAAAAGCCACAACGAGTAAATAAAAAAAAATACGCTAGAAAACAAAAAGTTGAACACAGAGAATACATAAAATCATAAAATTTTCGCAAACGCATATATAATTAAAAACGAAAACACATAATCATAAAAACATCAAAACGCACTATGATTCTAAAAGGCGTACTTTTTAAAAAATTAAAAGACCATTTCCAAAAGGCAAGGGTTAAAAAGTCAAAACACGCAAGCACCAGTCTTCTAAAAACACACCAAGAGTTTAAAAGTTTAAAGACGTAAATACACACTTGAGATAAAAATAAATAGCAACAGTTAAGAAAAAAATAAATTCAAACACAGCGCTGAAAACAGAGTACAAAAATAAAAACCTATAAAAACATTAAAAAATTGGTCGATTATATAAGAACACGGAAAATCAAAACGCATAAAAATCTAAAATGTAAAAAGGCAAAATAAAACACATCATGTATTTAAAAGATGGAAACATTTCGCATCTCA
Source organism: Araneus ventricosus (assembly GCA_013235015.1). NCBI lineage: Eukaryota > Metazoa > Arthropoda > Arachnida > Araneae > Araneidae > Araneus > Araneus ventricosus. The sequence continues at coordinate 43,568 of BGPR01008721.1, read as the reverse complement.
CATAATCTCTTGGTTTCCATTGAGTACTAGAAGGGAAATCTAAAAGTAGCATTTTTTAGAAGGAATAGTTCTGCTAAAAACATCGTATAAACAATTATAAAAGCTAAAAACTGCATAATTTATGTCATTAAAATAAAGTAAAAAATTCCAATCAATTTCACGGAACAAATGCCACATAGTTAAAAAATCTACCCTTTTAAAATCAAGTCTAAATATATTCACATTCTTCTTATTGAGATGGACAGGTACAAAACCCATGGAAACTGACAGAGCAGGATGATGTTTATCTTCAGGAACCAAAGGGCTATTGATGTGCCAGACAGAAATATCATTAAAATGTAGATTAGTCAAAATCAAATCAAGATATTTATTATTACAATTAAGAATATTGTTATATTGACTCAGATTTAAAATATTCATAAAATTGGACAATTCAGAATCAATTGAGTTATTATGATCACAAAAATCATCATATATAGATAAATTGAAATCCCCACAAATGAAAATTTTATCAAAAAATCCAAATCCCTCAAAACAATCAAAAAATTTAACATACGTGACCACATGAGAGGAAGGTGGAAAATACACAACACATAAAAGCATCTTTTTCTTATGATTTATCTTTATTGAAATCCAGATAGCTTCGAGATCCAAGCCAGGAATGTCCAATGTACGGGAAGAAAGACATTTTTTGATAGCCACAAGAACACCACCACCGCATCTACTGGAATTAGCTGAGGAACCACTGAGGATTATGATTCTGACTATTTTCTGTCTACGAAATGTGTTCTAATCCTACCAAAAGATGATGAAACTTAAAATTCTATTAAAAAGAGCATATGATTGTCACAGCTATTTTTAAAGTTGATATCACTGAATTCATTCCAGCGTAATTTAATCTAAGGTAGATTTCCGATGTATCAGCCAGAGATATTAAACTCATAAAGACACTGAATAGTTAAGAAGATTGATTATTAAACGGGCCATCTTATATTTATAATTTAAATCATTTTTGCCTTGTGTCAAAGAATTCATAGTCAACAATGTAGTGCTTTTTGTGGAGTATTTTAAAAAAAGAAAGCTTGAAAAATCAAGAACTGTGGAAGCGAATTTTCAATAAAAAATAAAAGTTTCCATTGCAATAAATTATAGGCGAAGGAATTTATAGGCGAATAAGAGAAGAAACACCCAATAAGATAACAAAGATTGTAAAACAAACACGGCAGGAAAACAGAGTATATAGAGGAGAATCGCCAAACTTTCAACCGGCGCACATTGGAGTATTTGCTGCAAAATCCTGGCCAAAAATACTGTTCATCCTTTTAAAAGTTAAAATCATTGCTGTTGACTTTTGATTTATATTATATTAGTAAGTACACTTAAATAAACTCATAAACAAAGAAAATAATGCTTTTTTTAAATAAATATAAAATACAAAATTTACTTAACGCTTTACTGCTTATAAGAGGAAAGTAAATGTTGACAGATTTCTTTTACTTTTTTGTAATTTTTAATTAAATAGGTTGATGTTCTATTATCTATAACATTTTAGTTATTGATATAAATATATTTTATATATATAATGCATATTTAAATTTAGAGTTTGCCAAATTTGAGGCATTACAATATATATATGCATGTTTTCCAATTCCTAGGATAATATAACGGTTTTAATGTTATTCCTTAGAGCTCTGTTCTTCGTTTTCATCATTCTCATTTTGACGTTTATTATAAGGACCGCCCTCAGACGTTTCTTGAAGAAGTTGTAGTGTTTCGCTAATACAAAGTATCTCTCTTGGTCTTTGTCAAACCCAGATCATAAATGAATCACTGCTTAAAAGAAACATATTCAGAACATCTATGTTGAAAACTTCTCTATTGAACTTTCTGGAGTAATTCGAACGGTACAACCTAAAGTATTTGTTTCTTGTCTTGGTAGCTTCTTGTGACAGCTGGCTAATATGTATTTCTGCATTTGCTGAATTACAGTGACCCTAATTATTAAAACTTTGTACAACGTCAACGTCAATGAAGTTCGTTCACATAAGAAATAGCTTGAAATGAGGGAATTGAGAAACACAAGGAAACGTATATGCAAAAGAAACATTTTATTAACATTTGATACGTTGAAAACAACATTGTAACAGCATTTGTGTTAGTTTGCAACAAAACAGATAGTTATGATGAACGTTGCAAGTGTATTTCCTAGCGCAACTGAAGTCAAAAATGTTCGTTCGGTTCGATTATCAAGAGGTGACGTCACCTTTACGGCGGATAACCACAGCAAGACGTTTAGGTATGGATGACACTAAACGGCTTAAGGTGTCTGTAGAAATTTTTTCCCATTCCTGCCGCAGATAATCTTGTAACTGCTGTATGGACGCTGGGCCATATTCCTCTTAAAAATTCTCCAAATATTCTCTATAGGAGAGAGATCCGGGCTTGTTGCTGGCTACTCTAAAACAGGGACACGTTTCGTACGTAGCCAAGTTTTTGTTATCTTAGCCGTATGAGGCTTTGCGTCATCTTGTTGGAAAATATATCTTTTTCTGCCAAACAATCGCTGCAATGATGGACGTAGATTCACTTCAAGAAAACGTATATAGTCTGGAGCCTTTATCGTGCCGTTACAAAAATGCAAATTGCCAAGCAACCCCACACACTCACAGAGCTTGCTTTAAGAACCACGCGCTTGTAACAGACTGGATCGTTTGCCTCACCCTTCTCCCTAATAACCTTTCGGCCAATATTTCCATATGAAACCTCAAATATGGATTCATCTGTCCACAATTCCTTTTTCCACTGAAATGAAGTCCAGCTGAGTTGAGATTTGGCCCACTCAACATGCCGACGTTTATTCGATGAAATGAGAGATAGCTTACATCTCACTTTTTAGAATGCCTAGCCGCGCCTTTTGATATATCGACGCGTAGATGCTTCGGAAATGGTATTTACAAAACTTTGTCTAGCCCATGTGACTAGGTCTGCGACTGCCATGTGCCTATTTTTCTGAATATGTCGACGAAATAGACGTACTTCCTGATCAGTGAATGTTAGCTTCCGACCGGGAGCCTTTCCTGGACTGCTATTTCCAGATGTAGTGAAACGTTTTATAATACTACACACTGTAGATTGTACCAAGCGGAACGTTCGGCCAATTTGGCGCTGGCAAATACCATTTTGGTCTGTTGTATGATTTGATTGCGTACTGCAAGATCAGTAGCTCGTCCCCTTGCCATGCTTACGCTTAACACTGGTAACGATCGCGAAATACTCGCCCTTTTATGCTGTTTGCTTCCTCTGACGTCACTGACTCAGAATTGTGCGCGAAATGGTTGGAATATTCTCGTTCTTTCTACTGAACGAACTTTATTGCAAAGCGTTGGGATTAAGAATACAAATTTTAGACTAACTTTCGATTCTTTCGTTGTTTTTTCAGTTGTGACATTTGTGCATAGTCTACAACTACATATAACTATGCATTTTACAACGTTTCGATGACTCCGCATTTTTTTAATTACAGAAACCGTAGTGAACGAACTTCATTGACGTTGACGTTGTACATTGTTGGAGTCATAGGTCCATGTAGATCTTGTTTCATCAGCCTACACTTAGAACTTTTTTCATGAATGTGATACCCATTTATTATAGCTTCCAATATCAATATCAATATTTTAATCAATTCTACATTTACTACAGTGATTCGTGAAGCAATCTAAGAAGAATTCTAGATCTGAAAAAATCTCATCATTTGATGTTCGAAAGCATTGCTTCGGATTGTCAAGAAACAGTCCCAGTTCCCCTCTGAACTTTCTTAGGATGTTCTTTTTAATGCCTCCTACAATTCTCTTCTCTTCTTCATTCTCGCCTGTCACTTATGCTTTGGCATTCTGTATGATAAGTGAAGTTCTGACTTAAAGAATTGTATGCGGGTATGTAAAGTTGACAGACAAAATTTCGAAGTAACTTGTTTTCTAGAAATCTCTTATGATGAAAGTCCACAAATGTAGCACCTAATTGTAGATGTTGGCCCTGTTGCAGCATTGCAGACTCTTCCATCGCCCATTGTCAGTAGCACAGAGTATTTAATCTTTCACGCTCTACTTTCAGTTGGTTCTTCTGTAACGTACTGAATTTCTTCGTTTCTAATATCTGATATTTCATGTTTAAAGAGCACGCAGTTTGGTCTAGTAATATAACAGTACGGTAATCATAAACTGAAACACCGACCAGGTTAGGTATGCAGAGTGCACTGCAGGAATGGCCTCCACGACAATTAACACTGGCACTGTGGGCGAACTTCCCTGTCATACGCCGACAATTTCCCCATTACAGGGTTACAACCCGCCAACATCGGAGATGGACCCTAAGAAGTAGTAAATTCACTTTATGTCAAAAAATATCATAATAAAGTCATAAAAATAAAAAAGTTATCTTATAAAAAAAATTATATAAAAAACGGAGTAAATATGAGCAAGATTTTGTCTTTGAAATTGGTCCTTAGTATTATAAATATTATGTCTATACTTTAAAATATGCCCGGCAAAGCCCGGCACACCTTTAAAAAGCTTTCACAATGTATAAATTAGAGCTAAAAAGGCATAAAAATTAACTTTTTTTAAATTTGAAATTTTTTATTATGTGAAAAATAAATATATTCGAATGAATATATAATTTTAAACAAAGGTCTTACCTTTATTTAACATGTGAAAATTAATTAACTTTAAACCATCAGTTTATATAGCCACAAAAAAAATATATTTAAACGTTACAGTAAAGCTGAAATGTGATGAAAACTACGTTCACTACTGAAGAAATTTGTTTTTCAACTGAGGCTAGGAGCTAAAGGATATGACTCATGTTCCTGAAATGAACGTCGATCGACGCAGCAATTAGTCAGCTATTACAAAATACCATTTTTACAATTGTTGAGTACATTTCAAATTTTGGACTTTTGGCCAGGATTTTGGTACAAATACTCCACTGTGAAGAATGGACTGGTATTATAACTTCAATTATATTAAATATTTAGGCCGTAAAATAGGCAAATTATAATATAACGATGTAAATAGGGTGAATGAAATCAATTTTAAGATAAAGCGCTGCGTGTTTACAGTTAGAGAACAAGTGTTTAGATTTAGGTATCATGAATTGATTATTTTAACGACAGACTGAAATCCATTACGGTGTTTCAAAGCAAGTAGAAAAAGATAATATTATAACCTCAGATAAGACATTTATTTGGCTATAATTTACTATAACAATTTCATTAAAATAATTTGAAAATAAGAGTAGGGGAATTGTTTTGTTGTTGCCAAAAAGTTGCCCTAGTCTTGACAACAAACAGTTGTCTAAATTGGAGTTTTGAAAACGATAGAATTATTATCCTAAACTACAGGAATAGCGCAGAAAACAGTTATAACCACTAGCAGTCCATATAAATTGGAAGTGGAGCAGGACAAAACAAAATAAATAATAAAAATAAAAGAACAAAAGCCCTCAAATTTTGGTTCAAGAAGAGCAAAAGCTAAGGTTACTTTCTTTTGCATTATTTGAGAGGAAACAAAGACCCATTTTGAAGCATCGTGAGAGCTATTTTGGGACGGACCTCGTAATTTTGAACCTCGGTTAGATGACGAGGACGACACCTGAGTAGGCACACCCTCTACAAACTTCCGCACCACAGCAGCGGGATTGATACAGTGCATAAAATGTCATGCTTGGATTTTCATTGTGGGCTCGACAGAATTCTAGAATTCAAAGTTATTTTTGTTTTAATTGTGCTCATTGAAATTGGTGATCCAATCTAGGCAGCCGGTTTCCTAGGTTGTACCGATGACACAATTTTTTAAGTTATTGCTTCCTACTATATTTTGTATTTCTTAAAAAATTAATTTCATTGTTTTGAAGAAAAATAAAAAAAACAATTATACTTCTTGATTTTCATTAAAATTATTTCTGTATCACTGCACATTAATATATGCCCAGATGGTCCAAATTTGGCCATCTCCCCTATATATCTGAGGAAGAAACGAATTCTGCACCTACTGTTTTATGTACCTGGCACATAGACTTTGTTTTCTGTCACTGTATATTTTATTATTTTTATTAGCATATTTTTATAGTACTTACAATTCTCTATAAAGTTTACAACTATATTCCAAGAAATAAGAAAGCGAAATTTATTGGACTAATAAAAATTATTACTTTTCTGTCAACCAAACAATTTCAAGAGTTCTTATTTTTACACTACAAATTTTATACTGCAATTTACTTTTATAGCCCGAACTTCTTAATAAAAAAAAGCTTTGCAAAATGTTTTTTGATAAACCAGATAAATATGACCCATTAATATAGTTTCGCTAAATTGTTTCATTGCTTATTAAGAAACTTACACCAACCCTTATTTTATAACATTATAGTATCTATTATGGCTTTTGAAAATGGATAATTAAGATTTCAAACACTGTTTTATATGTAACCTAAGGTTTTGAAAGCATAGTATCCATCAATGAAATAAGTTGCTTTCCTCTATAATTCTCCATGCATAACCTTGATTGCTTTCCCATTTATATCAATTAAAAAACCATATTCACTTATTAAATAATTTTGAATCTGAAGTGACTAAGTTTTTTCTGTGCTAAATTTTAAAAAATTAGGATTAAACTTATATTTTTAAACTTCGCAATATAAAATTTACCCTTAAATTCCACTTATTTGGACATCAAAATTGAATACTCCGTTTAGAATCTCTAAGCTCTCTTCAACCCATTTAAAATAATTTAATCCTTTATTTTAATTCATCTTGACCTTTTATTGTATTTGTAAAATGCTGAATTTTTCAGTTTTCGAGAAGCAATAAAAAAACCTATATTTATCTCTTTTTTATAAGCTCATAAGTAAATAAATGATGCAAAAAGATATAAGACTTACAAAAAATACATTTTTGAATTTTGAAACTTGCAGATATTGCATTTGTAACTACATATATACCCTGCTAATATAACTTTAAAGCTTTAAAATAAAATTCATAGCCAGTTAGCACAATTATGTCAGAAACTATCTACTGATAGGGCTATTACCATAACGCTTACATTGCAATATTATTAATAATGTTAGTCCAAACAACATTCCGTGATGTGCCCAAAGGCTACACGCTATTAGGCTTCATCTCAAATGCGATATTCAATCATGAGATACTTCAGATTAAGTGATAATGATTTACTTTACTATCCCTATTAGTTAATGCTTATAATTAACACATCAAATATACGCTTTATAATCTGTTGTACTTCTGTCGCTTATCTTGTATCTATTACATTTATTTTGAAATTACTAAGTTTGAACTACTCTCTTTAACCAATTTTATATATTTTCATTTATTGACACTATATAACCATTTATCAGAGAACGAAATGCATTCGAATTACTCTTGAATGGTTTGTGATTATTTTTTAATATTATAAAGAATGAAATAGGAAAGAATTATGAAAGCAATACAATGAATTGGATTTGGGATCATTAACTAATTTATTTAGGAGGCCAAAATAACTGTAAAGTTATAGCATTTGTTTTAAAATTCCCATTTTGTATATTTTCTTTATACCATTGAAATGAAAGAGCTGTTTTTAATATAGGTTCATTAAATGTTTCCTTCTTTGCCTGCTGTTTGAAATCGGATGTATAGTTACAACGTTTATTTTCATAAAAATTTTAATAATAATACCTTAAGAACAAACATTTATACGAATTTTTAAAGGATTTACTCAATGTTATTGATGCTTCGAGCTAATAGTATATATTGGATTTTTTTGTTGTTATTAATGCGGCTATTTCTAGTCTCATTAATAATGACAAAAAACAAGTCAGAAAATAGGTATAAATTAAAAATAAATTGGAATTATTGACAGTAAGAATAAAAAAGAAAAAACATTCCTTATTTTGAAGTTATGAAAAGTAGCTTTATTGGTTTGACTTTCTTTTTTCTAGAATTCAGAATTTAGGGCATATAAGACTCAGCTTCACTCTCAATATTGCAAACTGTTCATAGATTTGAGCAAAATTTAGCGTACAAGTTCCTCAGGACCTAGAAAGATTCTGAATTGTAATAAAGGCTTGTTCCACCCAAAAAACTTTAACAAATTTTTCAAAATTATTCTTACTTTTACAATTCCAATTTATTTTCACTTTATACCTATTTCGTAACTTGTTTTCTTATTATTAGAATTGAACCTAAGTAATAGTAGCATTAACAACTACAAAGAAAATTCTATATATATTATAATCAGAATCATCAATAACAACGAGTAAATGCTTTAAAATTCGTATAAAGGATTTAAGTATTGTTATTGATGATCAAGCCAATTTTATTATTTCATCTAATCTTTTAGTCGCGTGCTTTTGCCATTGTTAAATTTATGATAAAAATTTGGTTTCTTTGGACTTAATTCCAAATCAAAACTTCATTTTCACTTTTAATATCATGATGTTATTTTTTGGATGACAGTCATAATGTAAATTGCGAGATGCGCTGTGCACAAAATGAAATCAAACCAGAGAAAAATAATAATGTCGAATCCGGCCTAAAGTATTATCATGCATCGCTCTTGGACTAGAGGTTCGAATTTCCATTAATTCTTTCAAAATCTGAAGGGTCATTCGACGTATCTTTGCTCTATATCCAACATTCAAACTAAAATCCCATCATCTCCAAATTGGACTTAAGCGATAACTTAACATGATGTTAAAAGTTTTTATAAACACCATTTCAGTAGGTAGTTGATGAATTAAAAATTAAGAAAGTGATAAAATAAATACAGTGATAACATTTTGTCCCTGCACAAAATCCTTAATTAGTGCTTAATTTCAATATAAAAACATTTCTAAAACAAATAACATCTCTTACAAACATGATGGTTTTCTTATATTATTTAAATTATATAAGCATTGTTTTTCAGAAAGACAGAAGCGATATAATTTTTTTTGTCCCGCACTATACTTCCTTTAATTTAATCTCTTTATTGTTTCATTCATAAAAAAAGTTACTTTTTGGTAGGTGGCTCGTGTAAAAGATAGGCTCAAATCGTTTGTTCCTTATCAAAATTTAAAGTTCAATTTGAAATGTGATATTGTTTTTCAGACTAAGGTTTGATACTACTTGTTTTATTCCAAACGATATTTCTGCCTTTCGCTGTTCACTGGATTTAAGTCTGAAGTAATAATAGTAACCTTGGTAAGTTAGAGCTATTTGTTTGATTAAAAAGTTTGTTAATATTTTTGATTTTTCAGGTTCATAAGACATTCACATCTTTTGCATTAAACGAATGTTTTTTTAGATGGGAATAAACATTCATGATCCGACAGTTGAAAATATTTAAATGAATTAAAAAAAGAAACATTATGAATATTTTTTTAAAAAATCCATATAAAAATAATTATGTACTAAATATTAATGAAAGTTTTTATGTCTAGATTATTTCCTTACCAATTATTACTAAGAAATATTGAAGAATCTGACAGAGAAAGAATTTTTACGACTCCCTTCTTTTTCTAAATAATTCATATTTATAGAAGCTCTGACCTACAAATCGAATTATTTGTTTGTTCACTCACCATGCCACGCAATTCAAAGCAAATTTAAAAGTAAAATAGTAATTCACTTAACCTTTTACGAAGAGTGGAAGATAAATGTTCATAAAGTTCTTATTCGTTATAAGGAAATGTTCCCGAATGAATTTTATTCAAAAATGTTGAATAATTGTGTGTTTAAAGGAATAAAATTGCTGCTATCTCAAGTTTTTGAATAATTTTCCCGCATTAAAATAAATTTCTTTGTTCTTTTAAGTTTTTACAAGAAATGATTACTTATTTATTATCCCTTGATTACAATCATTAGATAAAAAGGAAGTAGAGTGTATCATCCCGAATGTAGTAAGCATTATATCCAAAAAGTTATTTCATTCGATGAAATTTCTTTTAAGAGTATGTGTGTACTTATATCTTCCATGTCGTATACGATTTGGAATTAAATTTAAAAAGCAAGTTTAATGAAACTTAATGATCCCTAATGAACTATCCTAATGATTTTCAATCAGAATTTTCATGTACAATCTACATTTTGAAGACTACATTTGATTTTTTAATTTTTTGTAATTCTTTTCATTTACTTTAGAATTATCTCAAATAGAAACAAATAAGCTCTCTTCATTAAAATTACAAACTTGTGTTATTTTTCGTTGCTTTTTTTGCTTAATTGGAATTAAACTCAACCAAAAAAAAAACCAAGGGTACGCGTACCACAGGTTTGCAACCTCTGAATTAGAGAACGAATGGAAACATACAAAATGCATTCTAATTACTCCTGGGCTGCGGTAGCTTAGTGGTAAGGTGTGGGTTCCAGGTTCGAAACCTGATTTAACTAAAGATGGTGTATTGAACCCGTTTCGTGTTAAATCATACGTAGCGGGTCAGACGTCCTCCAGCTAGTATGGTGCGGAAGTTTGGAGAGGGGTTGCCATGTCAGGTGTCTTCCTCTTCATCTAACCGCGGTTCAAAATTACAAGGTCCGTTCAGAAAAAACCCAAAGTGTTGCTTTAAAACTGGACATTAATATAACTAAACTAAATTTAATTACTCCTGATTTTTTTGTGAATGCCGTTTCTAATTATTGAGTATGAAACAGGCAAGGATGAAGAAAGTATTAAACTGAATTGATTTGGAGTCAATGACAATTTTATTCAGATGGCAGAAATATTTGCAAAATTGAGGCATTTACTTTGAAACCTCCATTCGATATGTTTACATAATACCATTGAAAAGAAAAGGCTATTTTTAAATTTATGTTTAGCAAGTGTTTTCTTCCTTGCTAAATGCTTTAAAACTGGTGAAATGTTTTATCATTTATTTTTATAGAAATTTTAATAAAAATACTTAAAACAAACATTTATGCAAATTTTAAAGACATAAAAGCTAATACTCAGACGCGTTAATGACAAGAAAACAAGTTACAAAACTGACATAAAGTTGAAATAAATTGAAAGTGCGACAATAAAAAAATAAGATGGAAAATTTTTATAAAGAAATTAAGTATCATATTTGCATTAAAACTTTTAACATATAGATTACCATAATTTATCACTAAAAATTTGATTTAAGCGATTCTTGCAAGCTTCTCGGCACTCCTATTTTGAAACTGTAAGCTCGGTTTATATAATTTTTTTTATTTCTCCTATATTGCCTAAACTTGCAACGTGAACTCTCATAAGCAATTTTGTGTATTAAGGAGTTTTCCCAATATTACCTAATGAAGTGCTTTACTTGGAAATGCAGAATTGAACCTGCAAGTTTAATTGATGCAATGTGTGAAAGTAATCTGTTCTAGAAGTTGTACTGATCCAAATATTACGAAATAAACAAGTTCGTGAAAATAGTACAAAGACAAGAATCAATTTCTTCCCTAAGATTAGAGTGTCTTACTCATTTGAGAATTTCTACGGTATTTTGCTTCGGCCAAATAAATCAATGCTATATGGGTGTTGGTAATTTTGAAAGGAAAATGCCGACGGACAAGCCATTTTTATAACTTTTCCAACGCTTTCATGTTTTTTTAGCGTACGTTATTCATGTTTGTAAACAATATTTTGAAAAGAAAATGCCTAGGGCCAAGCGATTTTTAAAACTTCTCCAAACGCTTTCATGTTTTGTTTAGCATGCGCTATTCAAGTTTGTAAACACTACTTTGAGGGATTTTTTAAAGAAAAAATCCAAAATATATACACATTTTAACTAAAAATCTTTGTTTGGAACGATGTCGTTTTCGGTGTTTTTCAAGAGCATTTTTTAAAGCCGTATTGAAATCATTATATTAAATTTATTGATGTGTTTTATCAGAAAATAATTTGTTCGGATTTTTTCCTTTTTATATTAAACAAATATGTAGCAATTTTAACTTTATTCTCACATAAACATTACATACGTTCTCAATGTATCCAAGTGATATTGAGGCATTAAAAGTAAAGAAAAATTTAAAAAATGAGATTTTTATTAATCGAACGTTATAACATTATCCACTTATTTCGAAATGTATTTAGAAAATTTTGTTTATTTATTTTTCGCATAATGCGTGATAATGGGCTTATATTACTGCATAATATGATATATATAATGTGTCCTTTTTCAACCGCACGAAAAAAGGTTTACATGTAATATTATTTTTTTTATTATTTAAAAATTATAATTTAAAGAAATATAATATTTTATATAATACTAGGAACTTGTAGTTTTACATGCGCATTCTCTAAAACAAAGCACAATTTTTGACATTCATCGCAATACAATCAAACCTTAATACATCGAACCTCCTTATTTCGAAACCCTTGACATCTCGAAAAAAAATTGTCCCCTGCATTTCCATTGAAATTCTCATTATATTTCCCATACTTTTCTTGAAATTTGTTTTTCAAAACCCCTGATATGTCAAAATACTTCTCCCAGAAATAAATTTCAGTTGACGTTTTTCTCGTGGCAGTTATTGGCAATAGAAACAGTTTCAGAGTGATCTCGTTTCATTCCTTACCCCTTTTTCGTGAAAAAGCAATGAATAGGATATTGGGGTGGGAGATGAGAAACGGGAAGTGGGGGTTTCGGGGATGAGAGGCTGTTATCTTGTCACCGGCAGGAGAATTTCCTGTGTACTTCTTCTTAATTGTGGAACATGTGCGCTTTAACGACAAGGTGTGTTCTTTCATTTCGTAGCTGACCAGTGTAGAATGAAAAAGTGTTCGTGAACATTTGTAGATTTAATTTTTCCGACTTCTTCAGAAAGGTTGTTGAAAAGTGTAAATTGAGTGTGTTATCGGTCGAAGATAAAATAAAAGCGTTGAATTTTTTGGAAGAAAACAAACTGAAAAAGAAAGTCGAAATTGCTGCTTACTTTAAATCCCTTCCAGCACTCTTTCAACAATAATAAAAAACCGTGAAACAATCGAAAAAACTATGATGCCGGAAACAGGAAGAAAATGAAAATATGGAATCCAACCTATTCTGAAGCTGAAGAATATGTACGAAAATGGTTTGTCCAATCCCGTGATCAAAACCTTCCTGTGAGTGAAATGATGTTGTAGCAAAAAAGCAGAGGATTTTGCAAAAGAACTGGACTCGGACCGTGAATGCTAACAATGACTGACTGGGAAATTTTAAGAAAAGGCACAACATTGTTTTTCGGAAACTTTGCGGTGAAAGTGCAGCGGTAGATGCATCTTCCTGTGAAGAGTGGCTTTCAGAACTTTCTTCTCTTTTAAAGGATTACAAAGCTGCTGATGTATTTAACGTATATGAGATTGGATTGTTCTTCCAGTGTTTGACCAACAAAACAGCTGTATTTAAAGGTAAAGAATGCCACGGTGGCAATCAGAGTAAGCTCCGTGTGACTATGCTCTTGGCAGCTAATAAAAGTGGTAAAGAAAAGCTCCCTCCTCTTATGATAGGACGATACAAAAAGCCGAGGTGTTTTGCTAAAATTAAGTCATTTACAATGATGTACAAGTCAAATCAAAAGGCTTGGATGACAAGGGAAATTTTTGGTGATCGGCTGAAGGGAATTGATAAAGAAATGACTAAAAATTAAAGATTCATTCTCCTCTTCAAAGGCAATTATAATGCTCACTCTAATTTTCCGGCACTAAAAGTATCACAGTGAAATTTTTACCGCCAAATAATTTTACCGCCTTCGAAATTGCAGCCACTCGACCAGGGGATAATCTGGAGCTTCAAAGTTGGCTATAGAGCGCAAATTATGAGAAGACTCCAAGATAGTATCGGTGAAGGTAAAACTTGTGCATCTATCAATATCTTGCAGTCAATGCGAATGGCTGATTATGCTCTGAGAAATGTCACAGAAACAACAGTAAAAAATTGTTTCATCAAAGCAGGATTTTCCTAGAATAAAACTTCTAGTGAAACAGAGGAAGTTGATTCCATTAAGCACTCAATAGGAGAAGGAGAAATTAAACCAGAACAGTGGGCATCGATACAAAAGGTTTGTAACACTAACATTTCATTTGAAGATTTCTTGGATGTAGACAATGAACTCCAAACGTGCGGCACTATGACACATAAAGAGATTGTTGCGAAAATAAACGCAAAATTTCAGATGAAGAAAACGAAGAATTGGATCAACAAGAGCACGAAAAGGCTACCATGAAAGAAGTCAAGAAGGCAGTGGAACTGCTCCGGAGCTTTCTTGAATCAATCGAAAATATTGGAACTGAATCATTTTGTGCCTTTACTACTTTAGAAAAACTGTGCAGTTGCAAAAAGGTTTTGTGAGACGGCAAACTTCAATTAAGGACTTTTTCTTCCGAAGCTACTAAATTTTTTTTCTGTAAAGAATTGGACAGGTATGCATGTGTAACACAATTTTGAAATTATTAAAGCATTGAGAAGAGTAATTTGTGAATTATTTGCAGATTATGTAGATTTTTCTGATCAATCATATTTTTAGCCGCAAAAAGTAGTTTGTGGGATTTTTTTTTGAAATTTTGTCTAAACCTTGATAACTCCAAAACTCTTTATCTCGAATTTTTTTCTCTTCCCCAGAGATTCGACATATCGAGGTTATACTGTATCTCCACAATAGGCATCAATTTATGCCCGTCTAGATTCCTTTCGTTGTATAGATAATTTGTAGGTTATTTTATTACTCTCCAGATAATTTCATTGTCCTGTCGTAGCTTATGTATGCGAGTGTGATATCGCGCAGTTGATAGTCTTACCCCCCCCCTTTCCTAAAGTATCAATCCATGTTTGGTATTCTAAGTGATTGGTAATCAGGGATAACAACAATAAAGAACCTCATTGTCGATCGAAGGAGAGAGAAAGTCTTATCTTTGAATTATTTAAACACGGAGGAGAGCCCTTATCTGTTTGTCGCGATTTTACGAGGAGATTTGTGATAGATAAAGCCATTTATCTTTTCATATTTTTCTTTCTAGTTATAACGTTATTGTTGTTTTCATTTTACTATTGTTATTATCTATTTAATGTACCCAACTAAAATGATAGAAAATTATGTTAAAGGCTTCAAAGGCCATGTAAATTTTAAAGCAATGTTTAAAAAATAAGCAACTAGATGGATAAGGAAGAACCAGCTTGCCACAGATACATAGCTTGATGCTTTTGGGTGTTGCTCTTCTTCCACACATGTCCATACCAAACTGGTGAGAAATTATGATGTGATTTTAGTTACGGTGGCATGTTGTGGTGTCAAAGTGCAAAATGCCTGTAACAACTGTAGAGTTTGACGGGATCTATAATTAAATGGATTAATGACAATCTTTTTTTTAATTTCTGAGAAGAAACTCCTTATACGCCACCAACAAGTACAAGAAGGCTTAGAGAAGTAAGTAAGTACTCAATAAACGGTGAAAGGAATTTTAAGTGGGGGAGGGAATTCAGTTACATGTGCAAATCATATATAAATAAACGAAAAATAATACAATTACTGATACGGGCATACGAACACATTAAGCAAAAGATTAAATTAATAATCAAACATATTCATGAATATTAATTCCTGTTCCAACTAGATTCAAAATTTCAACAGCTAATGGCAATAACTAATCGCTAAAGTGTAATTCATAGTGTCGACAACTATACGTTCTAGAGTGATTTGAATATGTTTCAGACTGAATAGTGAAAAAAAACTTTTATTCACTGAGCACTTGATTCTAAAATAAGACTGTTATTGTGAAACATCTTGAACAAATGAACTGTTTTATGCATAGGTTATTGTTTTGATAGTGTTTAAGTTTATTTTATTGCTAATATTTTTTCATTTTCAATTCTGTACAATTCTGGAAATTGTAAATTGTGTTCTTCCATAAAGTGGTTCGGGCTTTTGGTTGTGGGGGGCGCCGGCTCTGGTGTTCGAGCTTTAATCACCCTGTACCAATTTAAAACCGATAAAGTGACTCTAGGAGTCATAGGTATCGGGGGTTAGGGGCTGCGTTAGGTCAGATGACGAGGACGGCGCCTGAGCTCGCACCCTCTCTCCAAACTTCAGCACCACACCAGCGGGAGGACGTTTCGCCCTCTGCGTATGATTCAATTAACAACAGGTCCGCATATACGACGGATCTCAATGTAATCGGGTTTCGAGCCTGGAACCCTCCGGCCTCCAAAGCCGAGACCTTACCACTAGGCCACCGTGGCCTCGGTATATATGCTTGGTGAAATAGAGTTTGATAGGGCAATTTGTAAGACATGTCATTGCATTGTCTTTATGAATTTGTCTTTTATCTATTGATCAGTGCTGGTTGTGAACGTTGCAACTTTTGGTCCATTTCATGAATTTCTTGGCACTATTCTGCACGGTTTCACTAGTCTTCAAAAATTTGGAGTGGATAAACCCTTTTGATAACCACCAAAATATATATCTTCTGTTGATTTCAACATTTGCTCTTTAACATTCCTGTTGGCTTCACTGTTTCATAGTCCAAAAAATAAATTATCAAATAAATTACTCTGTTAAAATTATTAAAATTTAACAAAATAAAATCAAATAAAATTCGTATTCACTTAAATATAACCCTCGTCATCAGTCGTTCGAATAATTTTGAACAGCTAGAATATACTATTTAAAAAATAATTCTTTCTAAGAAGTAGTGATATTTCATGAAATAATACACCTTATATGCATTTATAGAAGATGAAATAAAGTATTAGAAAATCAAAATAAAGAGCAAAAAAATTTTTTTAATTTTATGAACAAAAGATGAAATTTTAACAGTCCGTTCTAATAATTTTGAACAGCTCTATAATGAAAGAACGTATGAAAAAATGCTAAATAAATTTTTATTTTCCTTTTTTTCTGCAAGACTTCACAAATACAACTGTTCTTCCGAATTAATCGAGCATCATTTTAAAAAAATATCAGCATATCTAAAATTGAAACTTAAGTATTGACAAATATCTTAGACCTCTAAGTAGTTTTCAAAGATCAGATTAACTACCAAATTATAAATCTGTAATTAAATAGATTATACAATTCTACGATTAACTTGCATACTGTAGACATATTAACGAATGCACAACTCGACTACACAATATAAACGCGCCGATTCGCCTTTGCTTAGCATTTGTTTTCTGATACAAAATTCTTACACTCACTTATAAAATGGTTTTGAAATTAGTCATTTCCTTAAAATAAATTACTTGATTTTCTGCAATTGATTGTTCTCGACTGTAAAATATATAAATTTTTTTATTGACAGCTTTAAACATATCCATATACATGACAAAATTCAAACTAGGGTTACAAAGATCAATTTTCGCCTTGAAATAAAAAATATAACAAACTAAACTAAATACTTTAGATTTCTTTTATTAATCATAAATTATGAAAGGTTGACTAGGATTTTTAACTATAGATCTTCAACTGATTCAAAATTGATTATGAATGAGCATTTCTATACAGCTAATCTAGCATTTTCTTATAAAGCTAAGAAGATTCCAGAAATGTATACGAATCCACCATAACTGAAAATGGCAATTCGCAAATAACTTCAATCTTCCTTTGCAGGCAAATAGAAATAAATATTTTTAGAAGAGTATTTATTTCCACATTTGCATTCGCAAGTTAAACTCTTTTCGATGTACACAATACAAAATTATGCAAAAAAAGAAATAGAACAATAACGTTGTCCCGGTGTCAAGTATTTTTTCATGTGGGATTATGAGAATGATTGTATGTATGAGATGCCTAGCGCTAATTTGCATGAACTGAAGCATCGTATCACAGCTGCTATTCATTCTGTAGCTTCTCAGATGCTTGTAAATGCATGGAGTGAAACCGAGTATCGCTTGGACATATTACGCGCAACCAAGGAATTTCACATCGACATTTATTAACTTTTGTATAGCTATAATAAGTCAGTAAAGACATTTTGTTTCTATATGTTCTAGTTTTTATTTCCTATAATTTTGTAACGTGTCCAACAATTCCCGGACACCCTGTGTATTCTAAGATGCCTTTTTAGAATATCTGATAATTTCGTGAATTTTTTTTATTCTGGCGCTTTTCAAGATCAGGCGATTTTGCGCTTTTTTAAAATCATTTTTTCTTATATTTCTCTTTTTAATATGATTATATTTATAATCTAGCAACTAACCATAAATAACTGCGACAAGAGTGATGCAAAAATCATTCGAAACACTCAGCAAGGCAGACCAATGGGCCTAAAACTACTAAATTTGGCCCTAAAATTACATTTCGAGTAGTAGGTGCTCACTAAGGAAAAGCTTTCTAAAATTTTAATTAGAGTTAGATTAATAATTATTCGGAATTTCAAACTTACCTCCCAATAATTTTATAACATATTATTGCACAAAACAATTTTTATGCCATTTCAAACATCAGCTTTTCATTGATATCAGCTTTATTTATGTGACACTTTTTCTCTAATTTCTATAAATTGAAAAAATATCTTTAGGCATATTTTAAAACATCACTTTTCTACGTTTCAGATACTGATTTTATATACACGCCACTGTGACAATATTATCCCTGGAAGACGGAGGCTGCATCAAATTTGGACTTTGAATTTACACCGATGGGTCAGCAACAGAGAATGGAGTGGGAGCAGCCTTCTATTATGACCGACAACAAGATTACCCACAGATGGTCTACCAGGCTCTCTATAAGAAATACAGTCTTCCAGGCAGAAATCCTAGCAATACTCAAAGCAGTGGAACACACCGTTGCACTTCCAACTCAGCAACTGACTATTCATGTAGAGAAACAAGCCATCATTCAATCAGCAGCAAAACCCAAAGAATCACCATGCAGTTTACCGGAAATTGCTCCATAGTCATCCTCATATCACAGTGTTGTGGATCAAAGCCCATGTCGAGAACGAAGAAGCAGACAGACTGGCTAAGGAGGCAGAAGAAACGGAACATTTTCCTGAAGCATCACTTGAGTTACCAAAATCTTTCATCAAAACAATCCTACGTCAGAAGATGATGGCCATCTGGCTAATGGCTTGGCATGATGGAGGTACTAGGAGGCTTATTCATAACATCATTTCCAAAGTTAGATTGCAACCAACCAACTGGACAAGCAGCGAAGTTTTGTTTTTCACAGAACATTGGTCTTTCCCATATTATCCCCAAAGATTCCTCCTTGCCGAAACCTCATTCCGTCCTTGTGGGGGATCCCCACACCAATCCATTATGCCACGGAATGCCTCCTCATAGCCTCCTACCATATGGCACCTCCCAGCCAACAACATCAGTCAGTCTTGTTCCGTAGTGTAGTCAACATTTCAACGTCAGGAAGGAGCATCCATAATTTTCAACATCTTCTCCAGAGTGAAACCGGTCTTTTCCGTCCAAACGCCAATAATTGCTTTTTCCTTCTTACATTAGTCTTCTCTCAGTAGAATACAATGCTTGCGACCAAATCAAAAATTTCGGCCAGCTTTTTCACAAATAGCAACTTCTGTAACCGCGCATCCTCTTCATCCTACGATGAGGGAATTTAAAATCAAACAAACTTCAACTGTCCATCCTACGTCTTCATCTCTTCCTCATCTCCCCATGCTTTTTCTTTGGAGATATTTTAGCTGTTCAAAATTATTCGAACGGCTGATGACGAAGGTTATATTTAAGTGAGTACGAAGCGGATTTTATTTGATTTTGGTACATTTTAATAATTTTGACAGATTAATTTATTTAGTAATTAATTTTTTGGTCTATGAAGCAGTCAAGCCAACAGGAATGTTCAAGAGCTAAAAGATTTATTTTGATCTTCGCCAGCGCAAAAATGAAGATCGAAAGTATGGGGTGTCATATGAAAACCTAGCAAAAAAGTATAAATTGCCGATATTGAGTATCTATTATTTGTGCAAGAAGTATGAGACAACATGATCCATGGATAACAAAAGAGAGAGTGAGACAGAAAACCGAAAACAAGTACAAAAGAAACATAAAATATAATTCTTTCCTTCACTGTCTCCGACGGTTTAGAAATTAGCTATTGGGCCACAATAAGAGTGGTCACCCTGTATATGATGGATTCCTTCTTCAACCACTTCTTTCAAAATTATAGTATAAATACTGTAATCTTCACGATCTTACTTTGGTATCTGTTTCAAATGAACTACCAGCCTCTTCACTCAAAAGCACTGAGTCAGGGATATTTTTCCGGTCGCATTCGAAAATAAGAGCATTCTTGTTTGGAAGTTATAAAGAGTCCCATTACTAGTTTGGCTCTCTTTTATAGTATTTTGAGTTTACGGCATATAGGTGTAAGCATATTTAATATTATTGCCTGACAAAAGCATGACTTCAATTTATTTATTGTTATAACAGTGCATAATATCATAGAAGTTTAACGAAGAGCGACACCCGATCCCTTCAAATCCAGGAAAAGAACAAGACTGTTGAA
This sequence comes from Araneus ventricosus, assembly GCA_013235015.1. Lineage (NCBI taxonomy): Eukaryota > Metazoa > Arthropoda > Arachnida > Araneae > Araneidae > Araneus > Araneus ventricosus. Next base: position 23,122 of record BGPR01008721.1, on the reverse strand, counting down.
AATTTGAAAAGCAACAACGATTCTTTAGTGAAAAGGAATGTATATTACGATAAAAAGAAGTCAGGTAAAGTATCGCTTCGTAAAGGAGAAATCGTGGTAGTTAGAAGAAATCCTAAGACGACAGATGAATCAACAAAAACTCAACCACGATACAAAGGACCCATGGTTATCACAGAAAACTTCCCAGTGATACATACAGAATCTCACAATTAGAACCTAGTAATGGTCGTTTTTATGATACAACGGCTCATGTCAGTCAGTTAAAGGCCTGGAGAAGCTGGAATGAAGACTCTAGTGAAAATTCTGATGATGAACCTGAAATACAAAGACCCAAATGAATTGTACATAAACCAGTGCGTTATGGAGCTTTTATGTCGCACAGAGGGAATTTTCTAATTTTATATATCATATTATGAATGTATTTTTCTTTTTGTTCTTGTGTTGATATTATTGTAATGTAAGCTAAAATTTGGTTCAATTGCGGTCAATTGAAAAGTCAGGATGGTCGAATGTAAGCATATTTAATATTATTGCCTGACAAAAGCATGACTTCAATTTATTTATTGTTATAACAGTGCATAATATCAGATGAGTGGCAACAGTCCGATGCTGACTTACTTTGAATTTGACTTAAAAATGAGAGATGAGTACAAGTACGGTTGAACGATGTTACGTTGTACGTAGATACGAAGTGTAATAGTTTTTTTTGTGTGTTCTAATAAATTTTTCTTTAGTTTGAGAAGAATTATTATGAATGTCAATCGAAAAGCCAACATAGGAAGCAGCTTCACATTCAATATTGCAAAATGGCCATGGATTGCATTATCGTCTGCATTATTTATTTAAAGAAAAGCACACTACAGAGATAACTCCATTTACCGAGTGCAATGAACAACAAACACACAAAGAACAAAAGCCACAATGAGTGAATCATAAAGGTATTGAATAGAAAAAAAAATTGAATGCAGAGAATATAAGAGTTCAAAGCACAAAACAATTAAAAGTTTGCAAACGCATAAATGATTTAAAAGGAAAACAAGCAATCTCAAAAGCATCAAAAGACACACTAGGATTCCAAAAGTCCATGTCGCATACAGTCACATTAATATGATAAAAACACGCATAAAAGTTTGTTTTTTTTTTAAATTTAGAACATTATTTCAAAAAATCATTTTTTAAAAAAGAAAGCATTAAAAAGTTAAATATGCACAAGCACAAAATACAGAAAAACTCATTAGGATTTGAAGAAGAAAATGCACAAGAGAGATAAAAATGAATTGCAGACTACAAAGTTGAACACAGACCTGTGTAAGAACACCAAATTACGGTTGATTACATAAGAACACAGAAAAGTAAAACGCATAAAAATCTTAAAAATTCTATTTAAAAAAGACTATAAGTGGCATTTAATGATTTCTTCGCCCTCAAAATTTTTAACAAATTTTTCGAAATTAAATTTAAACAAAATATGTAACAAAGATTTTTTATTGTTATAAAGAAATTCAAGTCCATTTTTTTACCTCATCAAATTTTTCAGCCACGTGCTTTTCCCAATGTTAAAGTTATGACAAAAAAAAATTGCTTTCTTTGGACATAAGTTTCAAAGCATAATCTTTATTTTCGCTTTTATTCACATGATTATATTTTTAGACTTGCATTTTATCTGCAAACTGCGTGATGCGTTACTCACAGAATGCAACGGCTGATGAAATCAAATCAGAGGAATATGAAACAGGTGAATCCATCCTAAAGCATTTTCATGGTGCAATGTCTCGGACTAGAGGTTCGAATTTCCATTATTTATTTCAAAATCTGATAGGTCATTCGACTAACCCATGCTCCATATCGAAAATTCAAAAATAAAATTCCATCATCTCCAAATTGGACTCAATCGATAATTTAACATGATGCCAAAAGTTTTTATAAACACAATTTCAGCAGGTAGGTGATAAATTAAAAATGAAGAAAATCATAAAACGAATACAGCGATAAGATTTTGTCCTTGAAAAATACGCAAAATTCTAAACCATTAGTATATCGAAATTTATAAGTTCTTAGATACAATAAAAAAATATTTCTTAAACAGATTACATCTCTTTTTAATACGATTGTCTCTTTAAATTACAAATACATTGTTTTGCAAGGAAAAAAGAAGCTTGATAATTTTTTTTGTTCCCCCATTATACTTGTCTCCACTTAGTCCTTAATAGTCCGATTCAGAAATCAAGATTACCTTTTGAACATTGTTACGTGTAAAAGATAATCGCAAATCTTTTGTGCCTTATCAATATGGAAAATCCAATTTGGAATATGACATTGCTTTTTAAAGGAAGTTTTTATATTATTTCTTTTATTCCAAATGATATTTCTACCTCTTACCATTCACTTGATTTAAGTCTCATCAAATAATTGTAACGTTGGTAAGTTAGAGCTTTTTTTAAAATTCAAATGTTTATTAATGCCTCTGCTTTTTCAGTTTTATTAGACATTTGCATATTTTGCATCAAACAAATTATTTTTTCCAAACAGCTTGATTAACTGTTAGAGCCAGCGTCCTGTTTATTGGACAGTTGCACTTCACTTCCGTGGCTAAATCATTATTTTTTTCTTTGCTTTGTTTATGCAGTCAACAAGTATCGCCAAAGTCCTAAACAGTTTTCAAGTTGCATATACCACCAGTTAGCTAAATATTGAATCGCCATTTTGAATTTTTATATTTTTTCTATGATTTATTTTTGAAGTAATACAAGGAATTACAAGGGGAATTTTATTTTTTGATAGCTTAATATATTTTTAAAATATTTAGTATTTATGTAGAAAGTTTTTAAAAATAATTTTTTCGATTTAAAAAAAAAATCTAAAAAAAAAGAAAAAGAAAGAGAAAATTTTTTTCTCCGATTTTAATTTTACTTCACAGTTAACTTAATCTTGGTGTTTTAAACATAATTTAATAGAAATATGTTGAAATCTATGTTTTAAATTAATTTGGGCGTTTATGAGTTAAAATTTGCTAAATCTTTAGAAACGCTCACTGCCCGTTTTCAGAAAGGGAAGTTTGAGGCCCCATATTTGATAATAAATATATAAGAAAAATATTAAATGAAATATTTAAAAAATTCAATTAGAAATATTTATTAGTAAATACTTATTTTTAATTAAGTATTTACTAATTGTTAATCAACGTTTCTATGTCTAGATTGTTTTCTTACCTGTAATCTTAATATAAATAAAAGTCATTGTGGGTATGTGTGTATGTGGCTATGTTCCACATCTCCTCCTAAATCAATGGACGGTTTTCAACCAAATTTTGTACACTTATTATTTATGACATGGGGAAGACACTTATGAACTTTTCTAAGTCCAAAAGTTAATTAAACAGGCAGTTAATTAGAAATTAACCGAAACCGTTTTTCCGCCGTAATTTCGGAGCACATTGTCTGACAAAACATATTTTTATACCATCTTAAAGTTCAAATTCTTACCTTTTCAATGATACCAATTTTATTTCTGTAACGCTTTCCCTTAGATTGTTATTAATTTTTAAATGTTCAGACAACAATTAAATAATTAACAAAACCCATTGACTCAGCGATTCTCGATGAAGGTTATTTTATTTTTCAATCAACTGTCACGTGATCCTTCAGGAATGCGAAAACATGCGGAATAAATTATTTTTTAAATCAACTATCACGTAATCCTTCTTTACGCTGTAACTTCGGAACAAATTGTCCGATACAAATTATTTTTATACCTTCTTAAAGTGCAATATTTTACCTTTTCAATGATATCAAATTATTGTCTGTGACATTTTTCCTTCAATTTTTATTAATTTTTAAAGTTTTACGTGCAGGCGATTTTGAAATAACGCAAATTTATAGCTACTCAGTTGCTAGGAAATGGTTAGACTTTGAACTAATTTACCTTTATTTCTGAAAATTTTGCTTATGTTTATAAATATCCATAAAATAAGACAGAAATTACACGTATCTGTCTGTCGGTCGGACGGTCACAAGAACTCTTCCTAAACGGTGAACGGTAGCGACATGAAATTTACACACTGCATTCTACAGCATATTTCTACGTCAAAGGTGCTATTTTCAACTTTTAGAGTTAATTCATTCTTAAGGTATTTAATTAAATAACGAAAATTAGTCGCTTTTAAGCCTTATGAGTAGACGCTTTTTGCCAGTAACTTCTGAAATATTTTTTAGACAACAATTATTTTTATGCCATTTTAAAGACCAGAAATTGATCTTTTTAATGCTATTAATTCCATTGCGATGAAATGTTTTCGCTGATTGTTATTAAGGTTTAAAAATATTTTTGTAACGTAATTTCTAACAATTCTTTTTATTCTTATAGAAATAAATTCAAGTCAAATTACTGTTTCGCGCGCGGGCTTTTGCCAGTGTTAAAGTTAATATAAGAAAATATTGCCTTCTTTGATCATAAACAACAAAGGAGACTTTACACTTCCGGTTTCCTGTTGTCGTAGCATTTACAGCTTTTAATACGGTTACACAGTGATCCAATGACGTTAGTGAATTATTCTCTCGGTGTTTTGTTTAATTTTCACAGTGAGATATTACAGAATATCCATCTGTAGATGCGGTAATACGGTAACATCATATTTTGTAGGTTTTTTTTCATCGTCATTTTTTTCTTCAACATCTTTGAATTTTCAGGCGCACCTTCCGACAAGCCGAGATTGAAAGTAGGTGTGCCAGTACTACTAATACGTAACCTCGATATACCGAGACTCCGCAATGGCACACGGTTACAAATTACACACCTAGGTCCAAACGTCATGAAAGATACTGTTATGACTGATATAGGGAGAAGTCAGAGTGTTTTAATTCCACGCCTTCCGATAATACCGAAGGATTTATCATCTCAGTTCAAACGGTAACAAATCCTTTTAAAAATATTATTTGTCAGGCTCAGGGCCAGACACTGAACGTGGCAGGCGTACATTTAGAAAAATTATATTTTTTGCATGGGCAACTATATGTGGCGTGTTCACGTGTGTCCAGCCGACACAACCTCTACATCCGTGCAAGTAACGTGCTATACAAAAGCATATTAGCATAGATAAAAAATTTACAGAACTATATCACCATACATATACAGTACACTCCTGTCAGCCGTCTAATTAAGTACTATCAACCGTCAGAACTTTTACTTTCCCCTTTTAAAATATAACATAGCATTTACATTCGTGAATTAAAAAAAAGAATAATTGAAATTCTTCGCGCACGAAGTCACGGGTAACAGCTAGTTAGTGATAAATACAGAAGAACCTTACAGAGGCTGTTAGAAGTTTGCGGAATTCCAATATATTTTCTTTGCGATCCATAGTTAAAGAAACTCTGACCTAGAAATACAAGGTGTCCGAGAATTGTTACACACATTTCAAACATTAATGAAAGAACTAATAATGTTACAACTATGGTTTTTCTTTTAAATAAGAGCGTATTTGTACCATTATGAGGTTTAAATTTGCTACAGAGAGCGATTTCCAATCGCAATGGATCGGCAAAAGCCGATGTGCATTTTCCAGTTTCCTTTTTTTTATTTTTTCTTGAATATCTCAAAAATTATTCAGTTTTCACACTACATGTGAAATAAAAAATTAAAGAGCGTAAAATTCCCTATAAATACATGCTCTTATTTTTCTTCTAGGTTTAATAGTTTCGCAAATAATGGCTCTTAAAAATGGGAGATTTTCAATAATTTGCGGCCATCTAGACCACCGTAACGACACGTTACCTGTGTGAAAAAAAACTTTTTAAAATGCACTCTCATTTAGAAAAACCATAGTAATAACATTATTATTTCCTTTTTTATTAATTTTTTAAATGTATCCAACAATTCTCAGACACCCTGTAGAATTATTTATCTATTCATTAAACAACCCACGCAATTCAAAGAAAATTTAAAAGTGAAACTATGATTCATTTAACGTCGTACGAAGATGTGAAAATAAATATTGAAGAGAATCATATTTGCTTCAAGTAATTATTCGTAGTACGAAAATACTCTCGAATGAATTTGTTTGAAAAATGTCAAATGTTCGTTTCAAAAAGATAAAATTTCTGCTACCTCAACTTTTTCAATAATTTTTTCTCGCTAAAATAATCTTCTTAGTTGTTTTAAGCTTCTACAAGAAATGATTAGTTAATTATTACCCCTTTGTGACAGTCGTTACCAAAAAAGAAGTGGAAGTCATTATTTCGAATCCAGTTAGCATTATGTCCAAAAGCTTATTTCATTCGATGAGATTTTTTTTAAAGCACACGTGCATTTCTGTCTTTTATGCCACATGCGATTTGGAAAATTTAGCATGTGAGTTATCTGAAACTGTGAGGTCAGTTACCTGAAGATAGCTTATCTCTTGACTCACAGATCTATAAACTATTTATAGTTTACCTCTGACGCAGAGAATTATTTACTATTTTTCTTATATTTTTTCCTAACTACGATTTTTACTTTTTTCCGACTGATAAAATTCAAAAATTATGCCAGTTTTCTTTTCTTTAGCTAAAAAAATACTGTCAGAAATACTGTAACATTTTCTAGAACTCACGTGTAAAGAATCATTTTTTAAAGAGGTAAGATACACGCTTTTCTATAAAGACACGCAAGAAACATTTATGTGCTTGCGTCATACAGGTTGAGAATCGTTGCATTGAGGAAATAGTTCGCAAAAAGTAAATAAAAATGCTGATATATCTGTTGGAATACCAAATGACCACATTTCCTGTAATTGAGAAGATACAAACACTTACAGAACAATGTAACTAGTGTAATTACAGTAATGATGTCCATCATGAGCTGGTACCAATATTTTCTAAAGCAATTTCTTCCTGATAATCATGTATGAATTTTATACCTATTCTTCGGCTCACTATAAAGATGAATGTATTCTACTCAGAATGACAGAAAGTAAGCAGTGGATATAAAAATAAAAAAAAAAAAACATAAATCTCAAAAAAGTTTTTTTCCCTGCAGATTGAGTTATTTTCACAGATATAATGTTTTCAGGATTTGGTGAGTGTTTTCTTATTCAATATTTTTTTACTATTTAGCAGCAACAACAGAAATGATAATTGGAAACTGTATTCTATATTTTTATTCAAAGTTTTGAACATTCAAAGTATTTTCCACTATGTTAAAATGTCGTCACATAAATTTATGAGGCTCTTTGATGTATGCATTAGGCCTAGAAGTGATGCGTTATGCTGGCTACTTATGCATTGGGGCTTGCAGTTTCAATCTACTGTACTCGATGCACGACAGAAAAACCGGAAAATGTGTGTTAATTCTTTCATTAGTAAATAGCCTCCTTCAGTTCCAAAAAATTTCAATTAAATTTTTATTCCTAGATTGGTATCAGTGACATCCTATCCAAAGCATTTTTAAATTTCAAGTTTTGATAGGCATTTAATTCGTACTATTTTAGAAGCTTCAAACCATTTTGTTCTTAGTAATATGCGCCTGCCTATCTCTCCGTCACCTCTCCTATTATTTGAAATTTAATTTGAACGGAAAACGGTTGAACTTCAACTAGTTCAACAATTTCGTACCTGAATCGAAACATGCTCATAAAAAATGTAAGGAAAGTAAGCAGAACCATTCAGCATTCAGGTTTTGTGTGTACTATCGAATAAACTATTTCATTATATACTAATAATATTAGAGGAGATTTGTTTATTGATTCAATAAAAAATTCCATATTATAACAACATTTCTGTTAATTTTTAATTAATAAAATTCGAATTAAAATATTCAAAAAAATATCTCCGGTGTGATCATTCCCACCTTCAAAAGTGCGTTTGTGCCAAATTTGGCCATTCTAGGTTCAACGGAAGTCAAACCGGCGCACAGAGACACACATTCGCGTTTATTATTAGTAGAGATAGCACTATCCTACTCTCAGTTTAATCAATAAAATTGGAAGCTATCAATTTTAAATAATTAAAATCATTTTAAAATTTTTCTTCAATCTCTTTGTTGTCTGGTTAAAAAAATCTCATTTTGATTATTTCTCACTAACTTAAATTTTCCTTGAAACCATGCAGCACTATGGAGTCGGTGAAAAAGTTTCTTTAATCATTTATTGGAGAATTCGTATCAACGCTGTGGGTATTTGAATTGAATCGCTCAACTCTTTTGTTTACATATTTATCTAGTCGAATGCTATTATAAAAATTAATTAATCCCTTTTCTAAAAATTGATGAGCGTCTAACTGTTCTCTGAAACTTGCACGTGATAAGAAATTGAAGAGTCGCCTATTTATTATTCTGCTTTTGTAATTTCCAGATCTTTTTAATTTATTTGCAAAAAGAACAGTCCTCATTAAATTTCTTGATGAATCATTTGATAATTCATATCAATACTGGGTATCTGGATTGAACCGCACAAGCTTGATCGTCTGCTGTTTACAAATATTCATCGAGTTTAATTTAATTTATTTGTTTTCTAAAAATTGATGCTCCTCTAACTGTTCTCATAACTGAAGATTTACCTTTTTGCATTATGTTATCGTAAGGTCCAGATTTTTTTCATTTATTTACAGAAAGAAGACTTCTCATTAAATTCTTGGACATAACTTAGTTTAGTTTTATTAACATCTCGTTTTGGAGCAACACAAATGTCCACTGTCAGTTGACTCGAGGTCGGGTTCTGAACTGGTACCCACCTTTTTGATACTTCCCCACGACATCAGCTGGAGGAAGGTTCACTCAGTACGTATGATTTGGTATGCAACAGGTCAGCCTACATAGCGGATCTTCAGTGAAATCGGGTTTCGAACTTGGAACCCTCCGGCACCGAAGCCGAGACCTTACCATTAGGCCAACGCTGCCGTGTGGATAAAGTAACAAAATGTTTAGAAGTTTAAATATATTGTTGCAAAAGGTCTCTCTGTAGTGTATGATGTAGACAGTCCAACACACAGGATAATGGAGAATGAAGGTTTATTTACAAATATGCAGGAAAACACGTAGCACAAGTACAGGAAACAATAGTCCTTGCACAGATTACCAATGTAAATAGACAACAATTCACAGGTAATGACAGTTCAGCACTTTGATATCTAACAACACAAACAGTCAGCAAATAACTAGTAACGACAATAACAGCTCAGCTCACCAGCTGATTAGCTCACACAGCGGATAGAACTCCGAAGATGTTCACGCTTCAAAGCGAAGTAACCAGTCTATCAAAAGACGCTCCCCTGATCCAAACGGGGTCTTATATACTCACCCCGACAGGACGTGTCGTCACATAGAATTTTCAGGAAAATACTGGATCTCGGCCCCTAATAGAAATATCGATAAAAGTGTTGCATTTTCGGGAATCATCTATTTGTCGCCAAAGTAGCCAAGTTTGTCGCCAAGGTCATGCGTGCCTTAAGAGTCGCTGAGGTCACTCCATTCTTCACTTTGTAAAACTCTCTTCCCAACCATAAGACTTGCATTGCTGGGAAGCGACTTTCCATGACTCTAACAATATGCAGCAAATAATTTTCCTTCAGTTAAATGAAATCGGAAATAGCATGTGCTACAAAAATGGACAAAAATAGTTTTGAAATGCATGTGTTATTTTTGAAACAGATTATGAATTCTAGTCATGCAGCAAACGCCGGCTCAGTCGATTAAAAATATTATTAGTATGGTAGTGCCTACTGGAATCTGTTATTTGATTTGATACAGTTTACTGGCTCAAAAACAATTATTGATTATGCTGCGCCAAACATATGATGTGGATAAAATCTTAGTTCAGGATTTAGTTAAAAAAAGTTCTGTCACACATCATGACTTGTCAATTTGTAAAGCCTGCAAAAAAACTATCCAAGAGGGAAAATTTGACTTTAAAAACATAGTAAAAAATATATTCGGATCAAATGGTAAAAAACAATCATTTTTAAGAAAATAAAAATTTGTGTGAGGAACTTCATGAAGGATGTGTTTTAGAGTGAATACAGGAATAATGAAAACAGCGGATGCGTTGATGATTAAAATATGGGCATTCGATGAGAATGTGTAGAACAGTCATTGGCATTGACATACTGTATGAAGAGAAGTAAATTCCCCCAACACCAGATGCTTATTCGTGATCGAGTGAGAACTGTGTCAAGCTTTCTGTTGCGCGAACTAGGCGAACAGGCAATCCGATTTTTGATTGGGTGACGATTATTTGCATTTTTAAGGTTCCATTGAGTTTGCTATTTTGAGTGCAGGATAATTTTTACCTATTTTTTATATCGTTGAGAGGAACAGGAAAGTTTAAACTATTGACTAGAATCTCTGAAAAGAGAAATTTTAAAAAATTAAAGGCGATTCGAACCTTTAGCCCTAAGCATCATACTATGATAACTTTCTAGACTTTATTCATCTGTCTTTATATTATTTTCAAAAATTTACTTTTACTTATATCCACGATAACGTGCGAACAAAAAATGTATTTAATATCTTTACAAAGTGCGTGAGTATAAGTGCAAAGCTAAATCATTGAAAAGTGTTATAAAATATACTTAAAAATATTTTTTAAAATTTAGTAAAATAAGTAAAAAAATGTATGGAAATAAAATTTATTTTACTGAAAAGTTATATTTTAAATTTTCAAGCCGTGTAAAAATGGTTTCCTTGCGATAATATGCTGCAAAACTTTTGAGGAAAATCCTTAACATTTCAATTAATTTTTAATTGAGCATCTAATTCAAATTTTAAAATATCATTTTTTAATGCGCGCCTACTCCACAAGAAGTAACTATGTACCAAATTTGGAAGCTCTGTGTTGAACGATCTTCCATGTTGAGGGCTTAGAACTATTTTTGTACCAGGCAATTTATAGTTAGTATCCACCCTATAAGCATTATAACGTTACTGTTTTTGCATTTTTTTTATTTTTAAAAATAAAGAAAAAAAATTTTCATTATTTTTTCTAGTTTTAAAATTTTTTATCCAGTTTTTAAAGAAATTAATAATTATCTATGTATATTTTAAATAATTGGCAAAACAGAGGGTCAGTCCCCCAGTCCGAACCACAGGACCTATATAGACAATTTTTATTTCATGTGAAAGTTTTTGACCCCTCAATATGCACGATGGTGTCCAAAAATAATGCACAATTTTGAAGATGCTACAAAATTGGAGTTAATATAGATACTATGGTTTGCAATCAGTTTCTGAGAATAGTGGGACATACTATCGTTGGAACTCATTTTTTTCGGTGAAGATACGGTCACGAGGGTAATTAAGGGGGGGCCGCCAGAAGGGGATGAAGGCGAAAATGGAATTTGAAGCATAATATTTCACAGAAAGCTGATAACGAGATGTAACTTTCATCAATGGTTATGTTTGAAGTGCATAATATTTATACGCATTTTCCTAAACACAGCACAAATACTCGGAAGATATAAAGGTTTTCTTTAAAAATCCCTAATTTTTCTACATGTTTTTTGATTATAACATGCAGTGTTTTCCATTAAAAATTGTACGAAACTTACAAACAAGTGACAATATGTTAGAAAAGCATTCTGTAAAAATTTGATTTAAAAGATTTGAATATTATAGGAAATATGAGTATTTGTACTAAATAATTGTCTACTATGCATGCGCGAATCTTTGCATAATTTTTTGTTCGCAGTTTCAAAGCCAGATATGTAGGGCAACTAACATAAAAAATTCCAGTTCAATACCATTAGTATTCAGAATGACATCGCTATTGCAACATGGTGTATTTCGGTATACTCTAAGAGAAGCTAAATAATGAGGGGTTTTCCACAAATTGATATTCTTGAAACTTGAATCTTCGAATAGTAATCGTCAAAACGTAATTTAAATTATGTATTTAACTTATAAGTATACATGCGTATTCAAGATACTCAACTTTCATAAAACTCAATATTACTGTTCCCAATTTTTCCAATCGTTTCTTTCTTTTTTCAAAATTCTACACTTTACTAATATGTGGTTAACAGTCTGAAGTTGTTCACCACATGTACAACCTCCTTCTTTGCCGAAAAGTCTCACTTGGTGCATACCAAATACTCTGTGACTTGTCAGCACTGTGTTATAGTAGAAGTCACCGTGCAATCTATTGAATTTAACCTCTTTGAAAAATGTCTTGGTGTATGATCCTTTTGCTGAATTACTCTATCTCTCTTGCCATTTCTTAGCCAGTAGTACTTTGCCAAATTCCTAAATTCATCTTTTGAAGGGCCAAATTCAGTGTCTATTTGACCTTTACTTTCGGCAAGCTTAGCAAGTACATCTGCTCTCTCATTTCCTCAGCTCCTTGGTGAACCCTGGCCCATTGCAACTCAATTTTGGTTAACTTTCATTTCTTCTTAATTTCAATTAGAATCCTCCTATCTTCTCCAGTTAATTCAATAGCCATTAGGTCAGACCTTCAGTTAATAACAATTCTAGAGTTTCGAATATTCTTATCGATACAGTAGTCAATAGCCTTACTAATTGCTGTTATTTCGGCCATGAAAACTGTATTTTGGTTTCCAATTTTATTAAACAAGAATTTATTTCTGTTCCATTATAATAATGTACATATTGATTATTGATCTTCGATCTAACTGTATAGATTTTATGGCCGATACTCGAAGTCTCAAAGTAGATCCATCCAATGCTCAAGATATCCCACGGTTTCATCAATTCTTCATAGTCAAAATTTTGTAATCCTTCATATAATTCTTATTTTTTTACCATTCTAATCTGTTTCGCAATTTTAATATCTATTTATATTATCAAGTCCAGTGTCGCACAGCCGGATAAGGTTTACATTGCCTCATTTCAAACGGTAGTGTAGTATTTAGTAATTGCTTTGTATCTGAAGTAACTTGTTCTTTTGTTTCACTACCAAGTAGTGACCAAGTTTGTACCAAGTTTCACTTCCATACATTACGATCCTTTCAATCACTACCGAGTATATTTCTTTAACTACTTCCGGCCTCAAGCCCCATGTGGCTCTCGCAATTCTTGTTGCGTTTTCGATGTGCTTAAAATCTTAGTTTGTATTTTATTCATGTGTGTGTGTGGGGGGGGGTAAAACTCAGGTTTGAGTCCATCCTAATGCCCAAATAACTTATATTTTTGTCATAAGAGATCCTTCAGCCATAAAGATAAATACTTGGAAAATGTGTCATTCCCTTCTGGAATTTAAATATAAAATACTTAGTTTTTTCCTTGCTGAAAGATAATTTGTAACTCCTTGCACATTTCTCTAAGTTTCTCATGATTGGTTTACTCATCTTCGTAAAGTGTTATGAGGCATTAATTTTCAACATAATCACAATGCCATCTACGTAGGCTTGTATATATGCATCATTCTTAATGTCCCTCATGCTCAGAACCTCATCAATTACCAACAGCCACAGTATTGGGCCACAAATGGACCCTCGTGGGGTCAAGGGTCAACTGTCAAGGGTGATCTTTACTGAGAGGTGCTCAAACGACTCGTGGCTCGCATTCGTCGTGTACGGCCACATTTGAAGCAACCTGGCTCTTGTTTCTCTTGCACGATAATGCCCGGCCGTATACCCCTACGCTTGCAAAGTAGTTTCTGGTTCAACATGTGATTACTGAACTGTTGTACCCACCGTATTTCCCAGACCTTTCACCACCGAACTTTTCCTGTTTCCTAAACTTAAAGTGGTTCTAAGCAGGTGGAGATTTACAGGCATTACGCACATTCAAGTTGCTATGACACAGGAATTGAAATCTGTACCAGTGGATGAATTTCCAAGAACTTTCGACGATTTGTACAGACGTTGTCTGGGGGGCATAGTGTACGACGGGGACTATTTTGAAGGATTGTAAGCAGTTTCCACGTGATACCTACTCAATATAAGACTTATTTCATCATTCAACCTAATTATTGGTTACACTTTCTACATAGTCCTTGCTATCTTCAAAGTCTTTGATAAGTTCGCCATTTTGTACAATTAAAGCCCTTCCAGTTCTAATTCTTTATTTCCAGTTCCTTATCTTTAAATATATTTTTATAACACCCATCGAGTTATTTTGTGTGACTTTTTCTAGGAACTCTATCACATATTTTTGCATTTTAAATCATTAGTTTGTATTCCGCATATTCCATTTTGTATTTGGTTTTTCTCTGGAGTCTTTCATTTTGCTCCCGAGTAGCCTGAAATACTCTACGCAAGGTTCGAACCCTACCTCGCTTTATCTCTAATTTTGGGTTCCACCAGTTAGAGTTCAGCTGCACTCTGTATTTTTTGAATTTTTTGTTCTTTGCACAGATAAATTTCATACTCTCGTCTATCTTAATTTCTTTTAATTTCAAGATGGTTAACCCATTATCTGCTATTGTTCCTTTTTGGGACGCTTGTTTTCACCTTAACAGTTCATTTTTTAGCTTTGATTGTTACATCTGAATGTTGAACTGACTGCTATAAAAGGTAAAAATCCAATAAAAATAATTTTTTATTAAAAAGATAATTAATTCTAATTAAAAAATAATTAATCGGTTTAATTAAAAAAATTAGGAAATAGCCTTTCATATTTCATTTTTACTTATTTTTTTGAAAAAGTGAAATAATAGATTTTTGGCAGATAATGGGTTAAGTAAAGATATTTTTCTTGAATCTTCAATTTTTCAACATCTGTTTCTCCATTTTTTCGTAATTAAATTGTGGTCGCTTCCTGTCACATCTTGATGGACAACCCAGCTTTTAAAAACTTCTCGGCTTATGTTCTTAGTCAACGTCAAATCTATCCAGCTTTTACCACGGTCAGAATCGAATGTTAGAACTTAATAGATATCGTTTCCTATGCCGAGGTCCTGTCTAAAGATAAATTCAAGTAACGTTTTACCTCTTTCGTCTCATTCAGTCTGGCTCCAAGCCAGGATTTTTGCATTGAAGTCTCCATTTATTGAGATAAATGTTAGTCTTAATATCCCTCGATAATTCTCTCCAGTTATTGCAGTATTTGTAATATATCTTCTGATAGCGAGCAGTAAACAGAGATAAAAAACAATATTTCTGTTATTTGCAGTCAAATTAATAGCAATAATGTCTTTACTAATATTTATAGGAACACACGAAAAATTTGTATTTAAAATAATCGCAGCCAGAGAACAGCCTGCACTGTAAATTTTCTTGCTTGAAAATCCGACGACCTACCGTTACTTACATAAGGTTCGGTGACATAAAGGATATTTAATTGCCTGCGAATTAAATATTGGTCAATTTCCAGGGTAGCCACTTTGGTGTGATTTGAATTCAAAAGTCAAAAAGTTAGATTATTTGAACGCTGATTATTGAACGCTAACAACTGGTTTGCCATAGTCGAAACATTGCTGGATAAAATCATATCTCTTAAATAAGCTTCGCGCTATTGACTTTTGGCGTCATGTTTTAGGTTCAATTTTAAATTTAGTCTTTCTTTAAGATTATGACAACCTTTGTTCTTTATTTCAATCTTTAATTAAGTGCCTCTCTCGTCGCATTTCATACACGTTACTATGTCTCTTTTTGAGCAGTTTTTGACTATTTTCCCAAATCAGAATCATTGAAAACATTGGCACAGTTTTATGAATTTTGAATTCTTAAGCGATACCATCCCTGGTTAACTTTTCCTAATTCAATGACTTTCTGGAAGGTTTCTGGATCAATAGATAATATCCAGTGATTTCCCTTATTAGTTTCCATTATATGTTTGTGCTTTAAATCGCTTTTCTTGTGTTCTTCATTATTCAAGTTTTTGATCGATTCTTCGATGTCCATATCTTTCTCAACTCTGTGTATAGTTAGTTTTGGTCTAACCTTTATAGGACTTCTAATGTCAATTTCTTCCCTTAAATTCGATTCAACTTCTGCTCTCAATTTATCAATTTCATCTTCTGTGGGACATTCTATGAGTATGCCGCTTTTATTCACATTCATGATATTTCTTTCCCCTGATTTAATCTTTGCTAGGTCAATTGTTTCTTGTAATTTCTTCTTAACGTTGATTTATCACCTTCTTCTCTTGGGTAGAGCAGGACGAGTTTGCCCTCGTCCCTTTTTCTCCTTCTTGATCTACTTCTTGATCTTGGTCGAATTTTAGTTGTAGCTGCATAGTGTCAGTGTGCATAAGACAGTGTGTTCATGGCACTTGCCTAGAATCATACACATAATTGCCTGTTGCTGCGCAACCACTGACATAAAATCGATCATATATTCGTGCAACGTCTTCCTATTGTCTTTACTTATGTTCTTACTTAGTATATACTGTCTAGGAATTTTAAGACTTCCGATTGTATGACCATAGCTGTTGCAATAAAATCTTCTGCTTTCGTTTCAGTCACTTTTTCTCCAAGTTCTTTGACAGGCGACTTCCTAACAACACTTCCTTGACAGGCAACTTCCCAGAAACATCGGGAGTTGCTGGGAACTTCTTGTAGATGTTTCATCTTCATCCGATTCCATCATAGTTAGCTTCACCTATGACAAGGTCATTTAATAAAAATCCATCATAGTTTCGTTCAATAAAGTCAAATTCAGTATAATTAATGTCGTAAATAACTATAAATCAATTAGCAATAGTTATAGATTTTAATTTGTTAATATTTAACTCTGAAATTCTAGTATATGTATAATTAGATGCACCCAACAATTCTGGTTGACTCGGCTGGAGTCAGCCCAAAATGTTTTCCAATCCAAATTATTATTCAGATATCAAAGAATCAATCAAATTCCAAAGTCAACTTAATCAAAAAATACGGAAAGTTTTTCACATTATACGTTCAGCTTGAGCAAAAGAAATAAATTGAGGTAAACATATCTGAAAACGATGATAAGTTCTCACATCCGAACCAATTCTTGAAAGCATTCACCAATCTTTTGCACTCGCATCCGCTTTGCCTTCAAGATGGCGTACGAAAGGAATACAAAAATTTGACTAAGGAAAACTGCGAAATGGGCGGATCCCTAGATATGAGGGTGGGCCGAAAAAACCTTCTTTCAGAAATCGATTTTGGCATAGTGCGGAAAAGTTGAGCAATAAATCTGTTAAAGCCCTCCAAAAATTTCATCAATTTCGTTTAATATTTAGCCGCTCCCCTTTGACATTGAGAAACAGAAAAAAAGAGAAAAATCGTTTTTTGTAAAAAAATATATTTTGAAAAAAATTCCAAAATTTTACTGGCATACAATGAAAATGTTACATAATGGGTCATTGAGAACCCACAAAATTTTTTATGAATTTCTCTCAATATTTAACCGCGCTTAAAATTGGAGAAAAATGAAAAAATATCTGATTTTCGAAATTAGTATTGACATTAATTGATTAATTAAATAGTACTATAATAATAATAATTCTATAATTATTACGTAATTTAACATTTTATTCAATTTTTTTTACGAAATTAATACTAGCTTATTTTTTCTTGAATGACATGCAGACAGAATACAGGTTAGAACAAAAACCTACAAATTTGAAATGTATATAATAATACCTCATACATGCAATACATACCTCATGTAGCATTGTTAATCATAGGTGTTCGGGATGCGCAAAATATACATTGTTTGAGAATACTTTGTAAATAATTTGCTTAACATTGTCTGGAAGCTGCCTTGCAAGAGAAATTATTTTCCAGAAGTGTTGGGCACCATACGGGCAATTCGATTTCATTTTTATCTCAAACCACATTGGAGCATAAATCAGCATTACATACTTCACGAGTATTATAAGATTCTGTGATGGACTTGGAGTGCCAATGTATAACCGTAATAAACGGTTTGCGGTGGTCAGCCATCGTGCATGACTGAGTTTACCTGGGCTATTGTCAGTCACGCTAGAAGAGCAACTACCATCTTTTATGGCAAGACAGATGAGATGAGTTTTTTCACAATCTTTTAGAAGCAATCCAATAGCTCCAGAATATGAATATGGTCCCTTTGTGCAACCGTCCATTTCCAGAATGAGGTGCCTTAGTGGCAACTCATTAGCATGCAACATACATATATTCCATTGTAATTGTCTTCTAACGTATGTCTCAAGCAAACGTATTACTCCACCTTTCCATTCCGTATTCACATTTGTTCCGTCACATCCGTTAACCGATAGGTTCTGCAAACTGGTACTATATGTTTTTGTAAATTTTATAATACCTTGGGTTATTTCTTTTGCACTTTCACCAGCAGTTAACGATATATGACCTATATACTTGCTACATGGTTCCTCTATTAATGCTACATGCGCTTGTGATGTTAATTTTCGATAACCGATTTGTTGAACGATTTCATCCTTGCGCCCATCAAAATACAAACTCTTAATGGGTGCCCTTCAATATATTCATGCCAAACTTCAAGCAAGGAAAGAACTTCCAACGTTTGACAACAAGGGACAATATTATTCTAATACCTAATATTCAATATGTATGAGGTATTATTATATACATTACAAATTTGTAGAATTTTGTTCTAATCTGCATTCTGTCTGCATGTCATTCAAGAAAAAATAAGCTAGTATTAATTTCGTAAAACAAATTGAATAAAATGTTAAATTACGTAATAATTATAAAATTATTATTATTTATAGTACTATTTAATTAATCAATTAATGTCAATACTAATTTCGAAAATCCGATATTTTTTTCATTTTTCTCCAATTTTAAGCGAGGTTAAATATTGAGAGAAATTGATAAAACATTTTGTAGGTTGTAACTGACCCATTATATTAACATTTTCATTGTATGCCAGTAAAATTTTTGTAATTTTTTTCAAAATATATTTTTTCACAAAAAACGATTTTTCTCTTTTTTTCCGTTTTTCACTGTCAAAGGGGCGCGGCTAAATATTAAACGAAATTGATGAAATTTTTGGAGGGCTTTAACAGATCTATTGCACAATTTTTCCGCACTATGCCAAAATCGATTTCTAAAAAGAGTTTTTTTCGACCCACCCTACTAGATATGTCATCAAAGGTCGCCTGCCACAAAAACCAACCATTTTCAAGATATTCGCAAAATAAAACTTTGGCAGTGACCTTCAGCCTTTACAACCGCCAATTTATTTCGCCAAGTTGCAAGCTACAATAGCCACACAAGCTATTAATAATTACGAGAGAACAACTGGTGACTGAAGATGGATAGTCGTAAATTATAATTATATTGAAGATAATAATTATCATCTTTAGTAATATTTATATTAACGATAATAATAAATATATTCATGATAATAATGATGATCTTTAAATAGTGATTTTTTAATGATCTAAGAAGTGATTACAGTTAAGGGATTTCTTGTGAATGAGAAAAAGTTTCATTTTAATTATTTTACTAAATTACTATCTTTTCAGACCATGACATTAAATATCTCATCTGAAGAACAGGCAGTCCTAGAGGAGGTAATGCTATGTTTTCCCTTGATCATTTAATTATATGTAATCAAGTTTTTTTTATTTCTTTTTTGTGCCAAATGAGTTCTCAACGGAAGAGTGCCTTTTGAGACAGGTACTCAGATTACAGTTAAAATGCAATGTTGCGTATTCGCAAGACTAATACAGTAGACTCTCTGTAATCTGCAGATATCAGACCCAGAGTTGTGCCCAATTAGTGATTAGTGAAGGTTCATTTAAAACGACCTCTTTTACAGGTAGATCTGATAGCAGTATATCTCGCCCCCGCCGAAATATATAAAAATCTAGAATTTGCTTCTAATTGCAGTCTTAAAGAGTTTAGCCATTTTTTTCCACATGCGAATTATTTACAAAATCTGATCAGTATTCTCAAATTTACAATTAATTGTCCACTTTATCCGTATTAACAGTATTAAATTATTATAATTCATTCTGAATGACATTGTGAAACCGATTTAATTGGGGGATGAGAAGAAGGGTCCATTTTGTAGTTTTGTCGGGGAAACTGTATGCGAGTAAATCGGAATTAAGGACGAATGAGTGGATTTGGATGTTCTAAAAGACCCTTAAAAAGATTTCTAGTCAGTTTCGTGATGTGGTCTTCTACATTCTCTACTCTCAACTCAGAATGGATAACTGAGTTTCTGATATACAGGGTGCATTTGCGATAATACGAAGAAATTACTTTCAGGTAGTTGTAATGCTTAGCTGCCAACCCCCAGAACCCCCAACAAGAGATTTGGCTTCTTTGATGACATCCTGGAATATCTACCAATCAAAGGTATACTGAAATGAATTTTCGTCCAAAACTTCTCTTTGACATATGATGTACGCCCCGAAATGTGAGCTTGTTGTTCCATTTCATACCAATATATTTAATTTTGGTTACTCATTCAATGGGATCTTCGAATAAGACAAGAGAGTTTGGTGTTAATCTGCTTTAAAATAATAATTAATAAAATAAACTTAATTTAACCAGGGTGCATAACAACTCTTCAACTTTCTATCCATCCTTCCATAGCATTTGAAACATTTTTAATGCTATTAGAACGAATTTTTCTATGCTATTTTGTGCCAGAGCAGCCGTATCATCTGCAAAGAGGCATGTATTACAAGTAATATGCTGACATTGAGGAATATCATAAATTAGAATTGGATAAAGAAGAGGGCAGAGGACACTTGCTTGAGGCTTTCCTCCATATATTTGTCGGAGATCAAATAGCTCTCCATGGAGTTAAACTTTAAAGGTTAATTTGTATTGCAATGAAATATAATTGATATCACTGAAAAAAATTTTATTTAAAGTGATTTAAAAATGGTTTTCTGAGAAAATCTGCTCCCAAGTTAAAATTTCACTTTAAAAGAAAGAAGCGTTAAAATTCCAAGTAATATTTAATTAAATAGAATCTACTTAAAATTTTGAGCACCTACTACCCTAGAAGGAACTACGTGCCAAAATAGTTAATTCTAGGCCCAACGGTCTCCCTCTGCATTCTGCTTTGCATTCTGTGCGTAAGGAAATATACAGAAAGTATGTCAGCCTTAAAACATTATCACATTATTACAGTTCGGATGGGTTTGCGGATTGAATTAAGACGACACAAACAGAAATTTATTTAGAGCTGTTATTTGCGAATATTTACAATTGATAAAAGCAAAAATAATCCAGTCTTTAATAGACTACTACAGTTCAAAGTAGCTCACTCTCAGAGCACGGAAAAAATTCAAAACTCTACGCTGCAAATTAACTTAGATTCTCGGCTAAGTTCAGCAGTTTCGCCTCCTCTAAACACCGATGATCGCGTGTCACACTTAAACAATAAAAGCACAACAGCAACTGACTGATCGGCGAATGCAGCAAGATTTTTATGCACTCTCGGATGACTCCCGAATTCTCTGGGGATGAGAAGAAATTTCGCAACGCGAAGTCGCCAAACATGTCGAATTGGTTATGATGCCAAACTTGTCGTTAAAAACCTCGCCAAGAAGCCAAAACACGTTCAATTTACAGAATTCGTAAAAATATTCAAATAAGTCGTAACTAAGTTACGATGAAATCCTGACTTTTGTTCAGACTTTAAGATAGATCCTCACGTTTAAGCTAATTTATTATATTCATGTGATGTCACAGTCACACAATTGCGCATGCCATTTAAACATTTCACTACATGTTGCACCTTCTAACACAATGCACAAGCACCTGTGTTTATATTTTACGAAAATTCCTTTAGTAGAAAAACTATGTATATTATTCAACTATAGGCCACTGCAACACAAAACAGGAACACGACTATCATATTAATAATTCTGATTCGCATGAGAGTAACACAGAACCTCCTGTCGTTAAATGATAGAATCAACTTAATTTTATTTCTAATTGGCCATCACTTTAATTATGAAATTTACTTATCCTATTTAAAAAATCTATTAATGAGTCAAAATATATTAATGAGTAAATTTAGCTACTTTTGTCTGGGGTTCTGTAAACGGAAAAGTTACTTGAATCTACTTTATTGTGAAATTTGTAGCAGAAGCCGATCTGCGCCAAATTGCTGCGACCGCTCGCCAGAGATCAATCGCTAAGAGTTAGAAATCTCTCACTAGAAATTGGCTCAAATTACAAAATTTTAAAGATATTAGTGATGAATGCTGGTGCAAAAACGGAGTAAAGACAAAAATTCAGCATGGCGACGATTAGGTAAGAAAGGAACTTACCTTTAAGTTTCCACTAAGGAAGTAAAATTTTAGCGGTCATTCACTGGCGATTTGTAGTTAGAATTTGGCGGGTTTTGTCTGAGGTTCCGTTAATGGAAAAATAAAAATATTTCTATTATGCGCCTTTATGGCCATCGTAAGGGCAAAACGAAAGCTGCCAAGTCCATATAACAGCAAAAGGGTCAGTTTCCCGCTTAAATGGAACGTCATATTCAATTTAATTTGCTGCTTCAGCATGCTGAAGGTTCTTGCCATGAACACCAAACCAGGAAAGTACTTATATTTGAAACAATTAAGAAAATCTAATGCGAATTGTTTTTATCCTTATGTCCTGACGGCACTTGAAAATATGGCTTTAATCTAACGCCTATATCTTCGTAATATGACCTCTTTTCCTGACGGTAATCACTTTGGCTCAAAGATTGTAGTTCCGACAGCAGGTAGTAGATGGTAGCTGTAGGTGAAAATTAAAGTATTTTAATTAATAAATAAACTGATTTTAAATTAACTAAAATAGTATTTTCCTCTTTCCAGAGGTTATTCTGTACCAAAAATTATCTAATAATGCAGAAATAAAATTAAAAATTTGCTGAGAAATTAATTCAGGATTACAGGTTTAAAACTATATAGCTCGGCGTGAGAAAGGATTCATTACAGACATATACTTCCATGAAGCTAAGATAGGAATGCTATGCGGTTAAGTGTACCAATGGTGTTCATACCTTAGATTTTTAAAAAATTGAAGTTTCAAAAACACATCTAATGTTATGAAAGAGTAATTCAAAGGTTCAAATCATTTTTCCTCTTAGTCGAATTTTCAAACTTACCATCATGTAAATTTGATGAAACTATATATGGTTGATTTCTGTAATTTGTTTGCATCTCTTGTAGTACAAAATGCGCTTTGATAGTCATTTAATCCTTATTAAAATGATAGCTCGTATCTTATTGCTTTGTTCTAGTTGAAGAGTCGGACGATCGATTGCGTCACTCCAAAGATGCTGGAAGACAACTACCT